>JAOUQZ010000019.1:18608165-18618202 GCA_028564935.1 Neosilurus hyrtlii
AGCACCAAACAGGACAGGCGAGCTCTCCAGAGGGTGGTGTGATCAGCAGAGCGTACCATCCGTATCGAGCTTCCTGAACTGGACACTATATACAGCAAACAGTGCTGAATCCAGGCCAGGAAGATAGTGAAGGACCTCAGCCATTCCAACAATGGACTCTTCTCTCTGTTGGGGTCAGGGAAACGTTTCCGTTCCTTGAAAGCAAACACTGAGCGAATGAGGAGGATGGGGAAGGGCCCTGAACCAGAACACTGGTATCTGGACACAGTAGACTCTACCCCCCACACAAACATCCACCTCAGCTGACTGCTGCACACAGACACTTGTCACTTTACAGACACTGTCACTTTGCACATAGTCACTTTACATTTTACAGACAGACAATTACTTGAAAAATTGCCACTGTGTTACATTATATTTCATTACATTTGCCTGTATATTTCACTTATATTTATATTTAATATATATATAAATATATTGTATCCTACATTTTATTTTATTCTATATATTTTCTTCATTTTCTATTTTCATTGCATTTTATATTTATACTCACCTTTAAAATCCTTTGAAAAGTTTGTTATTGTTATTGTTTTTTTCTTCTTGTTACTTTGATAGTTTATTCTTTACATTTTAGACAGTTGAACTAAACATTTCTGTGTATAATTTGTATGTGACAAATAAAATTTAAATTTGAATTTGAATTTGAATCTTTTGTTAGTCTTTACTCTTACCGGGGATGTGACGACACCCACTCTGTTGTGCTTGTTGTGTGGTGAGAAGTCCAACAGTGCCACGGTGCCGAGCAAACTTAAATGCCATCTCCAAACAAAACACCCATTACTTCAAAACAAGCCGATGGACTGTTTTGTTCTCTGTGTTTTCACTCATAAAAGTTGATAAAAAATTTCTATATTGAAGTAGATTGTGCTGGTTTGTTGCATTACTGAGTTGTATCCCTATACTGTCAGTCCATTGCAGAAGGAAGATATTATTTTGCAAAAATCATGTATGCGTAGTATTTTCAACAAAGCTACTACAACTACAAATATAAAGCTAAATGAAACTTACATTTCTCTGATGCGTGGGAGAGTGTAAGTAAATTGTTTGTTTTGAAGGGGATTGTGTTATGTATGATCGAGAATAAGTGATTTTAAGAATCGTTATAGTGATTGCACTTGTACAACAAAAATTGAGGTAACAGCTCACAGACATCAATCTGAATTATAAAGTAAAAACAAACAATATTAGATAGATGGATGGATGAATGGACGAACGGACAGACATAGATAGATAGATAGATAGACAGACAGATAGATAGATAAATAGATAGATAGATAGATAGATAGATAGATAGATAGATAGATAGATAGATAGATAGATTTAATTTTTTTTATTAAACTAAAATGTTTAAAAAAATGTAGTAAAGCCAAAAATGAGAGATAGCGAGTGTCATTCTTTTATAGATCTCTTAGTTAAAGCCTTTATTATTCCTAAAGTAGGACACTTCACAGAGATAAGCTGTAATTAAGATTAGAGGCTCCTTGCTAGGCTACAAGGGGTCTTTGTTTAAGTTAATAATGCCATTCCAAATGCCAAACCCAAAATTATTCTTACTGCTCTGACATTGTCTCAGAGTAAATGCTGGCTACTTTTAAATGGGATAAGTCTGTGTATATATATATATATATATATAGTTTAGGCCATTTTTCTAATATTTTTTCCTTTAACATCATCCTTTTTCAGGTGGTAGTGTCAACCACAGTGAGTGTAGAAGGGCATGTACTCGCAGTGTCAGACAACATGTTTGTGCACAACAACTCCAAACATGGACGAAGAGCACGGAGACTGGACCCTGCAGAGGGAACGCCATCATACTTGGAACATGGTAAGCTGCCTTCTGATTAAAGGCTTTATCAGAGAACAATTTTACATACGGCGGCAGGGCAGCAAGTGGCATAGTGGTTAGCATTCCGCCTAACAGCAAAAAGGGTCTGGGGTTTGATTCCAGGTCTCAGGCATTCCTATGTGGAGTTTACATGTTGTCCTCATGCTTGCTTGAGATTCTTCTGTGCACTCTGGATTCTACCCACAGACATAAACATGAGACGAATGAGTGATTAATTTTAACAAAACAGTACCATTTACCTCACCAGTTAAACCTAACTAAAATATTAACTCTAGCTATAACATTCTAACATTTAACTGTGCTTAACACTACCTGTACAAAAGCCAGAGAAATATAATCATTCATTTTATGCTTTAGCTCTGTTGTGCTCCGAAGTGTTCATATGTCTCACTCATTTGTCAAACCAATTATTCCTACTGGGGTCACAATGAAACTGGTGCCTATCTCATCCGACATTGTGCAAAGGCAGGGTGAACCGGTTGCCAGACCATCACAGGGCCAACACACACACAAACACAAAACCATTCATACTCACGGCCAAGTATCCTACTGTGCATGTCTTTGGACTGTGGGAGAAAATTGGAGTACCTGGAGGAAAGAACGGAAAGAACGCAAACTCCACAGAGAAATGGCCGGACTCAGGACTCAAACCCAGGACCTTCTTGCTGTGGGACGGATTTGCTAACCATACACACTTCTACTCTTGATGAAAATCAGCAATGGTTCTTTTACATGCCTCTCACCACGGACAGTGAGAGACATGGCAGGCCTTTGATAACCCAGTTAGTTGCACTGGGGGGACAGCAGTGACATCCTGTTGATAGTGGGGCTCGAACCCCCAATCTTGAGATCAGTAATCCAGCACCTTACCATCAGGCCACTACTGCCCCATGGAATCATTATTTGTCTTAAATATGGGGACAAATTTCACGCAAAAAAGTGGAGTCAGTTTTCTGCTGATTAGACATTTTTTCATGTAATGCTACGTCATATTATTACCTCCATCATGTCAGATTATCAACAACTGATGCCACACTTCAATAAATGAGGTACACAAAGATACTCACTCAAGCTCAAGCCTGGGAAAAGAGGATTTATGGATGGGTTTCATAGACATTTGGCATCTTTAATTTATGCTATTATGCCAGTCCATTGGCTTGTCAAGAATTTGAGATCTTCTCGCATGTTTCCTGCTTTTGAATGTTTCAGATTGAAACCACAATCAGTATCTATGTAGTTCACCAATGAATGCTGTCATTAGGTCACATTATTTTAGCTTTAGCTTGCATTAGCCTATGTTATCATAGTAGAAAGCTTCTTGTTATCATTATTATTCCATGGCAAGTATAGAACTGAAACTCGTGTGCATAATGAACCAAAAAGAGTTAAATGTATAAATATACACTCAAGGTAAAATGCCCACCATTTCGAGAACATGAAACCAAGCTTTGGTTTTTGCGGGTGATTATCCTGGTAACATTTCTGTGTGTAATCGTAAACAGTTACATTGCCATAATCAGCTGCTCTTCCATGTTGATGTAGATGGAGTCATTAAACACATGTTCATTGTTTCCCTACAGAAAATGTTTTGGGGAACTCAATATTTGGTGAAATCTGTCAATCAACAGTATCTTTAAACTTTGATAAGTAATCACTCAAGTCATGTCACAGGAAATTTCAGTTCCATAGTCACCCACTTCGCATTGCTTGAAACAATAGTGCCTCTCGTCCCTCATTTCACTGGTGTTTATTGACTTTATATGGTTGCTTATCAACTCATCACTTCCAGTGTCGACACCCCTACAGACTGGACATCAGTATATCGAAAGCACACAGACATTGATGATCAAATGTAACTTGACATAATGTACACACACAAACACACACACACACACACACACACACACACAGCAATAGAAAAATTTAAAGGACAGCATTAAATTTTGTGATACAATGATACACTGTGTCACTCACTCACTCACACACACATTTGCAAAGTCACTAATTATTACAATTAGGGTCGCAGGGAGGCTGGGGCCTATATTAGCCAACACTGGGTGAAGGTGGTGTACACCAAGAACACCTTGCCAGACCATTGCAGTGCTACATAGTGTTGTGTATTTGTAATGTATTTAATATTGGCTCTGAACAACATTTCATTATTTTTGAATGTACAGCCGAAAAAAAATCATGTATTTGTGACATGCATCGTTATAACAAACTGTTAGACAGCATCACCTCACTCAAAGTTCTGTATTACATGGCAGTATCAAACAATAAAGCTGACTTTAGTAATAGGGCAAAATAGCATGTAACTGTAACATGCATCAGCACATATGCAAAGCAGTGTATCTGCAGCTGTCCGTGTGTGTGTGTGTGCATGTCTGTGTGTGTGTGTGTGTGTGTGTGAGAGAGAGAGAGAGAGAGAGAGAGAGAGAGAGAGAGGTGAGTTTGTGTGTGTGAGGTGTGTGTGTGTGTCTGAGTGTGTGTAGGTGTGTGCATGTGCGTGTGTGTACATGTGTTTGTGTGTTTGTGTGTGTGTTTGTTTGTGTGCGTGTGTGTGTGTGTGTGTGTGTGTGTGTGTGTGTGTGTGTGTGTGTGTGTGTGTCTGTCACTGGGAGCAGCATGGTGAGCAGATGGTGTAGAGAGAGCCACAGAAAGTTTAATCCTATCAGATGGATTCCTGTTTCTCCATCTGCTTAATCCAGCAAAAAGCTCCGCTTCTGCCAAACAGTCCACTTAGGCCAACATTACTACCACACAACTGCACTTTCCTTTCACACCTCCCCAAATTACATTATGCTACAGAAAATCTGTTCATATATTCTATGCTTGATTGTGTGGCTGCATCTTTGTGGATCCCAGTATCAGAAATAAATCAGATCTAAATGTGTTGACAGGATGGGACACTCATCCTGCCATTGTTCTAAATCCATTTAGCTTCAAGAGCGGCATGTTGTTTCTAAGATTAGAAATGAGAAAAAAATAGCAAAAGGGGCCAAAAAGCCCAACACTTCACTTATTTTAATATCTGTGTTAATGGTTCACCATAAATATACCTTCAGCTATCTTACAATAAAATACAATCTTTAAAAAAAAAAAAAAAAAAAAAAACAATATTACTTTAAACCTCTGCATACCTTCAATTTACTCTTCATTTCTGAGCCATGGATGGCACGGTAGCATACTAGTTAACACATTTGCCTCTCAGCAAGTTCGAACCCCAGGCTCGGGCATTTCTGTATGGAATTTGCATTGTCTCCCTGTGCTTGGATGGGGTTACTCCAGTTTTATCCCACAGTCCAAAGACTTTAGGCTAATAAGCTGTTCCAAGTTGCCCATACGTGTTAGTGTGCATGCTTGTGTGTGTTGCCCTGCCATGGACTAGTCTGCTGTTCAAAGAGTAGGCTAGGATAGGATCCAGCCTCCTTGTAAGCCTAGTAGGATTAATCTATTCAGCAAATGAATGAATACATAATGGTAACATACTTTCTACTAACAACTAATACATTTTTCAGTTACATCTAAAATTAGCCTGATAAACTATATTTTTACTCTCAAATATTATGCTTTGATTAAAAAATGTCTGGCATTTATGAAATATTTTAGCATGTGACTTTTCACTCTGATATAGATTTACATCTATGATTTGAATCATTGTCAGATCACATGACCCAAAGCGGTTATGTGTTGTTGTACAGTATGTTGTTTAAATGCCACCGACATTACATATTGGAGTCTCCCATCGGTGCCGATGGATAAGTCCCAGCATGAGGTGTCTCTTCTGTGTTTTGGAGTGAGACATGAGTCCGACCCGTGACTGACAGCCTCTCCCACAGATTTGGCACTTGAAAGAGCTAAACAACAAAATTCTAATGCAGTGGAATATTCAAGGAAGTCTTTATAGAAAGCAGTGTGTAAAATCCTTGGTTCATAATTGTGTTCATGATTCCTGATTCAGTGATTCATAACTGTGTTCAAATAGAAATATTCCAGGACAGTTTCTGTCTGTGTGTTTGTTTTGCTTATTACTGCCTGCAATGCCTTCTAATTACATATTTAGGTTCTATAGAATGTATAGTAAGTCTCAAGTTACAGTAAGGTGGCACGGAGATATAAAGGCTGGCATGTCCACCTTATAGCAAGAAGGTCCTGGGTTCGAGTCCAGGGCTCGGGTCTTTCGATGTGGAGTTTGTATGTTCTTCCCGATGCTTGAGTGGGTTTCCTCCAGTTCTCCGCTTTCCTCCCACAGTCCATTCCCCTAGGTGCGAGTGTGAATGTTGTGTGCGTTGTCCCACAGAAGGATATTGTCTGTGATAGTCTCCCCACAACGCCAGTAGGATTGAGAGGTTTGGCAAATGACCTGTGCATTGCAATGTTTCTGTGCATTCTGAAATAATCAGACTTAAGAAATGGGCCTTATTATGAACCAGAAGCATTTTTTTTACATATTTTTGTAAAATTATTTAGTTTACTAAAATTGTTCTAAAAAAGTTCCATCTTATATTGGACCCCAGCAATCGTGTTATCATTTGTGGCTTATGATAGTGAATGACACTTTTCTAAAACTAAACAAATGTGAACAGTGACAGGCTAAACAGCTTGAGAGGACCATTTTAATAAGTGAATTGACCCCTCTCCATGCTGTTCCCTTTTCACTATGCTGTCACTGATACACACATACACCACAGCATGAAACAAAGGAAATCTACTAAACAGAGAAAATGTACAGTAGAGAACTGACAACTGGTTGTAGAACTATTTGCTTAAAGTAAGTAGGTGCAGGGCACAAAGGTATAATCTCATTCATCAGCAAGTTAGAATTGTATGTGGGAAAAAATACAGGCTTGTCAGGATGAAATTGTAGTACTGTTATTTTTTCCCACATACAATATATTTAGCTCTACTTCGACGTATCGTGCACTGTTCTACGGAAAATCGACACAGGATTATATATATATTTTTTTTTTTACTAATTAAGTCTTTGAATTTCTAGATAAACATTTATTGTGTATAAACCCTTTTCACTGATCTTCTTATTGTTAAATATGGTTTGACTCCACTTACTAATTTTACATTAAGATTAATTTACTCTCACTGGGATGTGGCTCAACCTGTAATGACTTGCTGTTTTCATCAAGATAAAAATCCCAGATACAACATTCAGTGGGAATTGCTACTGCAAGCGAAGCGTTGTTTTTATGCATGAGAGGCACTGCAAGGACCATGAAAACCACCATTGATCTTTCTAGGCCATGTGGCATCCTAGTTAAATCCAGCTGTATGAGCTTTCCCCGTGACGTCTGTGGGTTTTGGTTTCCTCCTCTGGCTTCAGACGTGTAGTGGTGTCATAGTACCTACCTCATATGCTCCTAAACCTTGGGAAACAAACCATTTAAGAACCTCACCTCTGTCTCTGAGGTCAAAGATTGAAGTGTCCTAATAGCAAACCCCAGGAATTTAAAATACATTTTCTTGAGTGTTAAAAAATATAGTTAATATGTAGTAGTGTTTTTAATAGGCCTAAAGGATTAGAATCAGAATCAGAATACTTTATTGATCCCGGAGGAAATTGTGTGAAGATGATAAGAGGTTTTTAGGATATTTGGGTTAGGTTATAACTTGTCTTAACTAATACGTACATAAAATATAATTAAATTGATTTGTTACTGGGGCAGTGGTGGCCTGGTGGTGGGATGCTGGATTGCTGATCCCAAGGTCGGGGGTTCAAGCCCCACTATCACCGTGTTGTCACTGCTGTTCCCCCTAGTGCAGCTAACTGGGTTATCAAAGGCCGGCCATGTCTCTCACTGTCTGTGCTGAGAGGCATGTAAAAGAACCACTGCTGATTGTCGTCAAGAGTAGGCTGCGTCAGTGTGTTTCTGCCCTGCAATGGTCTGGCGAGCTGTCCAGGGTGTACTCTACCCTCGCCCAGAGTCGGCTGAGATGGGCGCCAGCCTCCCCGCGACCCTAACTAGAATTAAGCGGTTCAGAAAATGAATGAATAAATGAATGATTTATTACTGAGTAATATGTATTCTCTCTTCTTCTTTTTCACAATATTTTGGTAATCTTACTGGCAAGCAGCAGCACCTTGCATCAAAGCCATTAGCCCTAGTGAAGGATGGACAACGGGGGGCGCAACAGTCATAATCATTGGGGACAATTTCTTTGATGGACTGCAGGTTATCTTCGGCACCATGCTGGTTTGGAGTGAGGTGGGTGAAATTGTTTTAACCTCAGAAAGAGTATACTGAGTATACTGCTCAATAATTTACATTCACATGTGCTTCCCGCAAGTTGTAAGCTCAAGCCAAAAGTGGTCAGACTTACTAGCCATGAAGTAAAGGTAAAGATAAAGATAAGTAGGGCAGTGGTTGCCCGCTGGTAGGGTGCTGGATTACTGATCCCAAGGTCGGGGGTTCAAGCCCCTCTATCAGTGGGGTTCTCACTGCTGTCCCCCTGTCTATGGTGAGAGGCATGTTAAAGAACCATTGCTGATTTTTGACAAGAGTAGGCTGCATAGCCGTCAGCATGTTTCTGCCCTGCGATGGCCTGGTGAGCTGTCCAGCCCTCCCCCAGAGTCGGCTGAGATGGGCGCCAGCCTCCCACGACCCTAATTAGGATTAAGCGGTTCAGAAAATTATTGAATGAATAAATGAATATATAAAGGTAAGTAAAGTCTTTACCAGTCCAAGCCAGTTATAAAGGACACTGCTGGAATGGAGCAGAAAAACTGGAACTGAATGACTAATTACTCCAAAGAAAAAAAATCTTAGGAAAAAGAAGGCTACCATACTATGTTATGAATTACTTGTTGCATTTTAGGCTTCTGAAATAAACAGTACTATCACTCCTTAGAACATTCACCTACTTGCACAGGTATAAATATGTAGATCATTAGACTGGAATGAGAAACAAAAACGTGCTCAGGGAATAAAAGTCCAGAGGGGGTGTGTTCATTTCAGCAAAAGCAAATAGAAATTTTAGATGATTGCTTAATATTCATAACTGTCTATTTGACTAGGAATTACAGTCAAATACAGGGAAATTAGGTAATAATTTCCCTTGCAGGATTAATACAGTATAGCAAAGTAATAAAAAAAAATCAAAATCAAAAATCAAATGTGGTGTACGGAATAAATGATGTGGGCCATTACTTATATATTGCCACACTAATCTAGCATGGAGAAATTAGCAGTTTTCACACTAATCTCATTTGCCATGGACTGATAAACAGAAGAAATTGTACATAGTGCAAGGTATTCGTTTTTATCTGGTGTTCCTTGCCAGAAAAAAGTACATTAAAAGTACAATAAGGTTAACACTAAACAAAACTGAATATTTCAATAGAACACATTCAGTAAGAATCTAACAGGACACATAAAAAAACTGCACATAAAATAAAACATGTACACATGCTACTTCTGAGATACCAGTGATTCTGATTCTTCTGAACCTTGTTGATCATTCTGATGTGCTACTGCTGGTTGGCGTCCTCATCTTAGAAGCCCCTTGCTCCTGCTGTTGGACTTTATTATACACTCAAACTGTGAAGATTACTTTCTACTGCTGATGACATAAACCCTTTTAATACATTTATGTAGGACTACAATTACCATTACACTTTGTTTTAAAACAAAAGGTTTATTTATTTATTGGTTTGTTTTTTAATATAATCTTTTATTTTTTAATGCTGCTTTGTGACAATTTTAATGGTAAACAGTACTATACAAATTAAAGTTAACTGAATTTTATGTAAAACTGCTCTAGTTATTAGAATGTTGGAAGAAATGCACATATGCTTACAAAACACAAACAAAAGAAATAAAACATATTAATCCAGTTAAAGATCTAAGTTGATAGCTACCAAATACTCAACGCAAGAAAAAAAAATATTACAAATATAATAACTTAGGAAAGTGAATTAAGATGAAAAAAAAACACACACTATAGTAATGTGACTATTATTAAGCCATTATTTTAGCTGACTTATAAAAGAAGTGTGTCACCACTGACAACTTGTCAGTTGTCGCTTCCTGTATGAAAGCAGCTTTACAGTTGTGTTCAAAATTATTCAACCCCCAATGCTGTAAAGGGCTTTAGGGACTATAGTGTACATTTGGAATTT
>JAOUQZ010000019.1:18652439-18664504 GCA_028564935.1 Neosilurus hyrtlii
AACAGTAAATAAATAAATGAATCAGATTATCAAGAGGAGCCTTATACCCATAAACCTCCTCTTGGAAAAGCAAATTTTTTCGGCACAACACAGCAACCAGACTCACATTCTGCTTGCTATGCTGAACAGGACAGGTTTTTTTTTAATTAAAATATATGTGTATTCACTTTTAAATGTTGAAAGTTAGTTTACTTTCTCGCTTAAAAGTTGCATTTGTAAACAGATATACTGTGTATCATACATAAGATTGGGAACTTGTTTTATTACGTCTAGACAGAAAAGTGTGAAATAATTCCAGTGATTATTAGTAGTTGCTATTTTATGACCGCGTGAAATTATAATGATGACGATTATTCCTGTTAACACAAATCCAAAAAAACTGACTTAATAATAAAGAATAATAATAATTGATTGAAAGTTACAGGCTTCTTAAGATGTTGTGGAAAATCAAATAATGTAGGTACAGCAACCTCACGGAGCTTTGTTGTTTTAAATTTTAGTTTAAGGAAAGCGCCTGGATTTTTTTTAACCTCTGTCTTTTACTACTGTCTGGTCCATTCTAGGTTTTGTTTGTTTGTTTTTTATAAGCTATTACTGGCAACCGCAAAGACTGTAACCCTATAGGGCAAACTGTGGCCTGAAAGCAATTTAAACACTGTTTATTTTCTATTTACAAAGTAGCAAAATACTTTTTCGCTTTACTTTGGAAATAAACTTCACAAATTCTGCATTACTACTTCTTTGGTAAACATCTGAAAACAGCCCTATTTACAGTAAATGACTATATAAACTGAACGGAGCACTGCATTGGAGACTAGGTAGTAGAAAAAAATCCACTGTGTGTGACGTCACAATTCCACCTACTGCCACCAGATGTCGACATTGTTTTCATCTACAAGACTTCTGTTTAAGTGAGTGTTAGCTGGTAGGCGATATGCAAAGGAAATGTATAATTTACACACACATCGTGCTTCGTAATGGGAAAATATATACACTCATTTACTTCCCCACATGAAACTAGGCAAAAAATGCTTGCGTGCATACAATTTTGGCCCTTATCCAGAGCGACTTACAGAGTCATTTTTATACAACTAAGCAATTAAGGGCCTTGCTCAAGGGTCCAGCAGTGGTGATAGAGCTGCCTCAGTTTCATGGGAAAGAAATGACAACAGAGCAGACTATGTGAAGGAGGCAAGCCACCAGAAGAGTTGTGATGTTCTAGGAAATGTTCTGCTGGAAAAACCTCGGGCCATAGAATTCATGTGGATTTTAATTTGACATGTACTTTTCACCTAAACATGAATGCAAGCCAGGAACACCCCTTTATGGCAGTTGTGTTCCCTAATGGAAGAAGCCATTTCAGCAGAATAATGCACCCTGCCATACTACTAAATCTGTTCAGGAATGGTTTGAGGAAAATTGGCCTCCAAATATCCCATCTGTGGGATGTGCTGAACAAACAAATCCAAACCACGGAGGCCCCACCTTCAACATGAAATCAAAGAAGGTGTGCTGGGTGCCTGATTACAACAACACACCATGGAGGGAAAGCGCTATCTGCCCCCTTGTACGAATGAGCTCACAGACACCCATGATTGACTGGTGAACACTGTGAGTGACAAGGAAGTGAGCATATGCTCCTCCCGTGGAAGCTCGGCCAATTCGGTCACGGATGGCTGTGGCATCAATCCGGATTTGAACTTGCAGGGTGATAGTCATGCACCATGTCGATGCACCACTCGGGAGCTGCAGCTCAGCACTTTAACTGGTTCCTTTAGAAAGACTTTTTATGATGTACGTTCCTCTATCTAATCAGTGGTGTTTTAATATTTTGAATTGTTACTGTTTGATTTCTCAGTTTATAACTTTTGGTTTTACTTAACATTTATTACTATCAGTCTAATGTTGATCCTCTGTAGGTGAGAGTGCGGATCTCATTGCTGACTTTGCTGATTTTTCCTCCCCAGCTGCTTCTGCTAGTCTCCCTTCAGCTGCTGGTATGTGTTCGGCTTTTATACACACACTCTCAGCATCAACAAAGTGCCTGTTTTTGACTCTTGTATTACTGCCATTGTTTTTTTCCTTACAAATCCCTCAATTGATAAGCTCAACATTTTAGGTGACCTGCATGGTAGCTTAGAGGATTCAAAGTATGCATTGGTGAAATATATACCTGTGATTACTGATGACTCAGCTGTAAAGCTGTAAAGGCCTTTTAGAGCAGTCCACTATGCTGTGAGGTGTCAATTCTACCAACATCATGACTGTACCATCCTAATAACAACCAGGTTGTTGCTATTGTCTAACGTAATGTAAATCTAAATTGAATGTGCATACCTAGTATTTAAAGCAGGGTCTATTTAAAAAAATGTAACTAGACTTGGATAGGTGTGGTGGAGTGTAATAGCATATCAGATAAAATAAAATAAAACACTTGTAGTTCTGTTTCTCTAGATCTTTGCAGAGGGAAGACTTGTGTGTGCACTATATACTCTGAATGTGTTGGAAGGCTTAGAAATGTTCCATCAGACATAAACAGAGGTCAGATAAAATATTGATGAGTGATGGAGGACTCCAGATGGAGCAGCAACCTGCTTAGGCTTATGAGGACAGACACCCATCAGTGTCCATTATATGCATCATCTTTCCTGACAACACGCTGGTGTAGATTTATGGTAATCCTAAAAGCTTGACTCGATGCAACTAGACTTCTTTTTGTGTTTTTTTTGAAGGTATTTTGCTTTCAATCCAAAAAGCTTCGTCAGTTAGAAATTCTGGTGGAAAGTTCCAGCCTTATACAGGCTGAGCAAAAACTCTCAAGTCAAATGCAAGTCACTGTCACAACCCCCCATTTCACCGCTCGTTGGGGTCCTTTGTCCACTAGGGTTATTTACCTGGTTTGCATATGGGGTCGTTTGGTCACCTGAATCAAGGTGTGAAGTGGAGTGAAGCCTCTTGGGAAGGAGATCCAGAGCTGCCTCGTAGGTGCTTGAAGGATGAAACCTCAAACTGCCTCTTCGGTTTAATGTTGGTTTTTCCTTCTTCACATAGAGGCTTCTTTTACTCCTCTTTCACACCATCTCTCTTCCCTGTCCAGAATCTGTACATTGCTGTCATTAAATGAGGGTCCCTTGTCCTTGATATGTAGGTGGACCGCTGAGTCTTGACCTGACGAGGTGGCTCTCTTGTGTTGCGCCGTCCGTTTGTGTAGTTGTTGTTGGGTTTCTCCTATGTACAGGTCTGAGCACTTCTCGCAGGACTGGACTGTGTACACAACGCCGCTCAGCTTTTCTTTGGAAGTTTTGTTCTTGGGGTGAACCAGTCTTTGTCTGAGGGTGGTGTTAGTCTTGAAATTTACTGGAATGTCATGTTTAGAGAAAATCCTTCGAAGTTTCTCAGACACTCCTGCCACATATTGAATGACAACATTTTTGCCCCTGCTCTGTTGGTTTCCTACTAGTGGTGTCAAGTGTTTCCTACTAGTGGTGCCAAGATGGTAGTGAGGTGTTTGGCAATGTTGTCAATTATCACTTGGGTCATTAACAACTGGGGTTGGAGAAGTCAGCCTCTGCGGTTGGTAAAGGGGACACGCATGGATACAGTGTTGACATGAAATGTGCAAACAAGAACCATTTTACATGCACACACAAACAAGAATCTGAACAAGAGTGCTGAACTGTATGGACAGCCTTACTAAAAACAGGTTTCAGATCAACAGCACACGTGCACACATGCTTACCATCTGCAACTGCTTGTCGGAGAGAAAAATGAAACAAAAGTGACAGTACAGTCAAGATTAATGAGAGGACCTCTCTGAACAGTCCTGACTGGTAATTAATCTGTGTTGACTGACTTGGATTGAATTGACAAAACATTAAAAACTTTGGTTGGACCCTGTTAATTGTTTTGAAAGTAATGTACATCAAGCACTGACTGAGGATATTCTTTTTTAAGGAGGTAAACTACCAATTGTCTGCTTTCAGGATCAGTATTAACTGGAAATGGAGAGTTTGGTGACTGGAGCGCCTTCTCATCAGCTAGTCCACCTGCATCTACAGTCTCGCCTGCTGTCCCAGATCTTTTCAGTGACACTCCACCCTCCACCCAGCCACCTTCCACTGTCCTTTTTGACCTGATGGGCCCCAATCAAAGCAGTCTGAATACCTCCCAAAGCATGATCTTCACTTTGTGCCCCCAGAGCACAGGTTTATCTATGTCAAGATCACAGGTAGCTCTTGAAATTGTAGTGATTCATTTGCATTCTGTTCATGAGTATTAAATGTCAAATAAAAAGCAGCTGTCACAATCTTACTGCCCCCCCCCAAAAAAAACAAAAAACCGCAAGATGCAGCGCAAGTGACCTGTTCTTATTGTTTTTATTGCTGCTCAAATGGCAGTTCCATTTCTTTTATCAAAAAGTCAGCCATTTATGCGTGACATCACCGAAAGAATTATATGCAAAGCATGTATTTCTCTCAGTATTCCGTTTCGAGTTGTGATGTCTTTTTTAAGGAATTTGAGGAGAAAAATGTCATAGAGTAAAACAGAAGAGACTCTAGTTTGTGTTTGTGATATTCGTCCACATAGATTTTAATCATACTTGTGGTGGTGACATGGACATGCAGCCAGATCACAAAATATCGACTGGAAAAGAGAATATAGGCTTAGTTATATGTTCAATTTAGAAATTTTGTTCTATAGTTGTTTATTTAAAATTGAATGAAGTTATTTAAGATTATTTTTAAGCTCCTGCCTCTAAACGTTTTCGGGGCAAGGCTCTGGTACATGTGTTCGGGGTCTGTTATGTTTGTTCATGGTGAGAAACTAAGGATCTCAAGAAAATGGTAGGTACAGCATCAGGTAACAACTACTTTTTGTTTTGGATTGTACATTCAAGTGATACTTTCAATTATAAGATTGGATCAAAAACACCCAGACTCAAAATGAGCACAACAATAAAACACAGATGCACTTGAGAGGTAACTAGTTACAGTATCTCGAGTTCTTACTCGTTTTATCCATTAATCACTCAGATGTGGGTCTTTATGGAAAAAAATAAAAAAGTAACATATTCCATGTGAGCATTTTGGCAGAATCCAGCAACACAATGAATAGGCAAAATGTTACCAACTATTGACACAAAAACATGATTTCACTTCTGGTTCTTGCTCAAACAAAAAAGATGAAACCACAGTAGAAAACGAAACAAAAATGCGCACGTGTTTTGTTTGTTTTTTGTTTTGTTTTGTTTTTTAATACAGGTATTCTGATATACCAAATGTATTAATTTGATTAGTATAAATCTGATGATTTAAAGTGTTGTTTATGTGACAGCTGCTCTTTATATCTGTCTTTAACAACAAGCCAAAAACAACAAGCCAACAACACAAAATATTTTATTATGGAATGCTTTTCCGTTAATGTAGACTCTAGGGGGGCCTGTACACAGTTTAGCAGGTCCTTTGTTGCCTCAGCAGATGGAAGCTCAGAAACCAGGAGGAAAAAACTCACTGCCTGCTACATGGTCTGACCCAAGTGTCAACATCAGCTTGGACTTTCTTTCTATGGGCATGAACCCTCCCAAGCCGTCACAACCTAGTCTCAACACCATGATGCAGCAAGGTGAGACAAGTATTTAACTTACTTCATTGTTTGCATAATTATGCTTAGGTTAGCGAGCATAAAAACATGACAAATTTTGATCTCATCTGGCCAGAGAATGTCCCCCACATGGTTTGTGGTAAACTGCAAACGGGACTTTTTATGACTTTCGTTCAACAATGGCATTTCTTTCTTGCAACTGTTTCATAAAGGCGAGATTTGTGGCGTGCACGAATAATAGTTGTCTCTGCAGCTCCTCCAGAGTTACCATAGGCCTCTGTGTCAGTTTATGTGGACAGCCATGTCTTTGTAAGTTTGCACTTGTGCCATACCGTTTCCATTTTTGGATGATGGATTGAAACCTGTGAGGTGTTTAAGGATTTTTTTTCATAGCCCAACCCTGCTTTAAACTTTTCCTCAACTTTATCACTGACCTGTCTGGTGTGGTCCGTGGGCTTAGATTACAAACGGGTGAACTCTATTTTCTAATTTGATGAGTTCTGAATGCAATTGGTTGCACTGGATTTTATTTAGGGGCATAACAATAAAGAGGGCTGAGAACAAATGCACGCCACACTTATTCAGATTTTTATTTGGTAATAAACTTTTACTGAAATCTTACTAAACAGAGTGACATTTAATGATTGAAAAAAACAGCATTATGGTGGAGAGCACAAATTACTTTATTGGTAAGACATGACAGATAAGATGTTTTCTATTACATGATGCAATCCATGATCAAGAGTATAAGATACCTTCAACAGTAGCTAGACGAGACAAGCAGATCTCACATTCAATACATGCATGAGTTTTCGTTTGCATGTGTTAAAATTATATATATATATATATATATATTAGTGTTGAAATTTGCTATTTGAAATCCAATATCTAGATATATAATGTAGATTTAGTTACTTAAAACAATCTATGACATCTCCAGTTTCTCTAAACTGTAATGTAATTTAAATGAACAGAATGATTATATAATCATTTTGAAATTGAAAGTAAAAATTGGATAACAGATTCTTCTTCACTGAATTCACTCAGGCATCCAGCCACCTGTGAACCTGATCACCCAGAACTTTGCTGGAATGACACTTAACACCCAGCCTGTACCTGCTAGACCAGCCATGAATCCAGTGATGGCAAGTGCAAACATGGGTATGGTGGTGCCCCCCACCATGTCAACAGGTGACACAGGAATCAGTTCCATGGTCATCGGAGGAGCACCTGCCAATCAGGGTGTAATGGGAATAAACATGGCATCTGCTGGTTTGGGCCTCCCAAGTGGCCTTGGAATGTCCAATATGAACATGGGCCAGGGCATGAGTTCTGCCATCTTACAACCCAAACCACAGGCCTTCCCTAACTTTGGAAACTTTGGTCACTGAAGGAAAAACAGCACTAAAATGGTCCAAAACTACCTTCTTAATTAAAAGAAGAAGCTGCATCCAGTAAAATGGACAAAACTGACAAAACTAGCCATTGTCTGGGCCCTTCAGTCATTTAATGTCTTTAATGTTAACAGGTATTTGGGGAGTGTCTGAAACCTCTTTTCCTTGAGTCAGGGATGGGTGATTGAAGAAGGGATGTTTTTGATAAGTATTACTAAACACCTGTTTACCATTGACTGGTTAATTGCAAGGATCACTTTTGGATATGTGTTTTGTTTGCCTGGTCATTTTCACATACTCCTTCTCCCCATTTTAAGCCCATTTGAATTCAGGAATTACCTCAGCTTCCACTTTTCATGCTGTGACTAAAATGCTGCGAGTGATTGGTTTTGTAAATATCTTGTAATATCATTTTTAAAGAAGAGTATAACTATAAATTATTGGATTGTTCTCAGAAGGTATGCAGGGAACAAGCTTAGAAAGTCAGAGGAGTAGCACAAGTTCTTAATTGATTTCATTTTTATTTCCATGTTTTTACAGCTAATCCATTACATTTACACTCCAGAACATAAAATCATCATTTATGTTAATGTATAATGTTTGTCTTTGTCTTAAAGAATTAGAATATGAAGGCTGTTCATGTATAGTAGTATTAGATTTGATTATAAAACATTCTGATGTATAACCACGGTGAAGTAATCTGGGAAAAAAATTTGCAATACCAGTATGAACAAAACATAAAAGGTGTTTGGTGCACTGGTGGTTAAGTTCCTCTTCTCTGCCTAGTACTAATGTTATGACAGAAAGAGAATCTAATCTGCCTATTCCCTGCCCAGAGTATCTGACAACATAATGGTCACATTATGCAGTTACACTGATCACACAGAAGGCCAGAAACATGATGTAATTTTCTGGGCTTTACAGAAATAATACCAGCTGTATATAATATCAGCTGTAGGGGTGCTGAGCAGGGAATCATTGGTTAAGGAATAATCTGTACATCATGATTTTGCAGATTGCAGGAATTTTAAAGTTGTTGTTGTTTTATGGTAAAATGTCCTACTCGGGCACTATGTACTTGTGAGATTTACCGCAAGTCTAATGAATAATCACTTAAACTGTTTCATAAAACTCAAAATTTAACTAACATGCATGAAATGGACTAAAGTGTTTTAAAGTGCACCTTTTCATGGATCGCCTCAGATCAGTGTTAACACTCCTTGTGTCTATCAGAGAATGGCATGTCAGCTGTAAGGTCAATGGAGGAAATGTCTACTCCAGATGAAGTGTGTGTCACACATTTTTCCTGTTGTTTTCTTTTTTTTTCCTTTTTTTCCCTCATGCTACTCTACACAGGTGAACAGAGCCCTTATTACACACCAAGCTCGTGTTTTCCAAAATTACCAAATCTTTATTTTAATACTGTTGAGGTGATTCTGTAGGGGTTTAGTTTCTTATTTTATTACTTCACCATAATAAAAACCCTGTGCATATTATGGCATGGGCTTGGGTCTGTTGAGAAAACACTCAGTGCTTGTAGAGAGTTTTAGTTCATAACATTTTTTTTTTAACTTTGTTTTCAATAAAAACTATGTATGACAATTCATTACAGTTGTGATTTATAGATGTGATGTGTTTATGGGTATTTCCTGTTGCATGTAAATTCAGAAGAGTTTTTACCATCACACATAAGATTCTTCTGTTCTCATGATGATCTAAAGCAGGTCTACACAAATAAAATCTGTGAAGATTAACCTACATATAATTACTTGCTTGCAATGGTCTAGAGAAGCAACTAATTATAACTGAATTATGGCAAGACACTATAAATGCATAATTCTGTCCATTTGTTTTTTAAAATACTGTTTTTGTTGTTGCCTTTATTTAGTAAGTTCATCCTTTTAAAGAGGGTAAATAAAATGAAAAAAATGGAAAATGAGTCTGTGAAAACTCCCTCTTTTGGCGACAGGTTTTCAACACTGTAGTTCATCCCTTGTCCCATGAGCTGCATAGAGTCTCTGAACTATGGACAGTCATTTGTCCCCTAATCTGTGCAATACAATTTTACAAAACCAATTTTGACATTCGGTCTACATTCACTGTTCTTAAAACAAGTATCAGGTATAATAAAACGTTCATAAAGCTGCATACGATGTATCTTATCTGGAAATAAAAGAGGACCTTTCATCCCTAGCAACATGACGGTGAAATATTATGTCCCACCAATAAGTACTAAGTGAATGAATAAATAAAAATATCTATGATGAACTGAGTGTATTAGTGCCCACAGAATGGTGGTGTTGCTTGTGTCCATGCTTATTTCAGCAGCACAATGCCTGGTCGCCTGTTTGATCTATCGTGGCATGACTTTGAACACAGAGTGCATGTTTTTGCCTGGCCTGCTGCCAGTCCAGATCTGTCTCCTATAGAAAATGTATGGTACATCAGAAAATGATGATCACTGACTGAACAGCTAAAACTACAACAATTTCTATCCTTAGTTTCCAAATGATTAAAACTATAATTAAAAGCAAAAGGGATGTAACTCAATGGTAAATATGCATCTGTCCCAATTTTTGTTGGTTATGTTGCAGGCACCAAATTTTAACTATGTTAATAATTACAAAATGCAATTAAGTTGTTGAGTAAAATATGAAACATCTTTCTACTTTTGTCAGGTAAATAAAAGTTTATTGCAATTAACAAACCAAAGGTTTTTGGTTTTGGTGCATTTTGTAGAATATCCCATTATCACCAAAAATAATTTCATCCCATTTCAAATTACATACCCCCTTGGGTGGACAATGTTTACTCTTCTGGGAAGGCTTTCCACTACATTTTCAGTGCAGCTCTAAGGTCTAAGCTCTACTAAAGTCTGGTATTAATGGCAGAACGCCTGGGACACAGTCAGTGTTCCATTTCATCTCAAAGGTGTTCAGTGAGCTTGAGGAGCAGGGCTGTGTACAGACCACTTGAGGTCTTCCATGTCAATACGTGGTGTACAAACATTCTCTACAGAGCATGGGCTCAACTCTGAGGTCCCTTACACAGTTTCTTGCTTGTCCAAACTTTTGACTCAGATTTATGTTTATGAGAGAATGGGTGGTCACTATACCAGAACTCGCATACTGAAATCACTGAACACCAACATTTCTGAAAAACAGAAACACTCTCACTAACCATGGGGCTCAAACCCAGAACTTTCTTGCTGTGTGTGTATTTATATATGTATATGTGTATATACAGTTTATGATGAAAATTACATGAATAATAAACCTAAAAACAAACGGAGTACAGGAGTATAAGGTCAGGAGAATCTATCAAAGAACTAAGACATGATTTAATGGAACAGAACTGGGACATGATACCAGGAACAGGATGATAACATTGCATATAAAAAAAAATTTATAAACATATTTAAGTTTTTATATGATAAAAACAATACATCAGAAAACTGAAATACATAACTTGACCATGGATCTCAAAGAGATTACAGATTGCCTGTAAAAAGAAAAATACACTTTACAGAGAGTTTATAAGGCAGAGAACTAAAGAGGCAGAAAATAAATATAAAAAATATACTAAGCTAATTCTTAACTAAGTTAATTAATAAATAATAAATAAGTTAATTCATATTATAAGGACATGTAAGAAAAAGTATTATAAGAAACTGTTAGAAAGTAACAAAAATAATATTAAAGGAAAATGGAGTATATTGAACAGTATCGTAAGAAACAATTCAAGATAAACAAGTTTTCTTAAGTTTTTTTATTGAAAAGGATATGGAAAATTATAATATGGATGATGTAGCCAATAGCTTTAACCATTTCTTTGTAAATATTGGACCCATCATAGCAGGAAAAATACAGAGTCATGGAACATCTGGACTAAACATGAATGAGTTGATGGAGAAAAATCCCTGCTCAATGTTTCCTACGGCGGTGAAGAAATACTGGATATAGGGAATAAATTCAAAAAGTCTATGGATTTTAATGATATTGATATGTCATTGGTGAAAAAAAACTATTATGGAAATTTCAAAACCATTAACATATATATGTAACATATCTTTCCAAACTGGTTCATTTCCAAATAAAATGAAACCAGCCAAAGTCATACCGCTGTTTAAAGCTGGGAATAAACATATTTTCACAAACTACAAACCTTTCTCTCTGCTTCCACAATTCTCCAAAATTTTAGAAAAACTTCAGTAACAGATTGGACTCATTTTTCAAAAAGCATAAATTACTCACAGATAGTCAATATGGATTCAGAGCTAACAGATCAACATCACTGGCTATAATAGGACCAGTAGAGGAAATCACAAATTTCATAGAACAAAAAATATGCAGCAGGAATATTTGTTGATCTTAAAAAGGCATTTTATACAATTGACCATGACATGTTAGAGGTATGGTATTAGTTATTTAGTTAAGAGACAGCAGTTTGTGAAGTTGGTTAATTCCTGTTCAGAGTGTTTGGACATTGCTTGTGGTGTTCCTCAGGGGTTCAGTGTAGGTGCCAAAGTAGTTTATCATCTTTATGAATGACATATCCCCTATAGACCATCTATGGTCATGAGCTTCAGGTAGTGACCGAAAGAACAAGATCGTCAATACAAGTGGCTGAAATGAGCCTCCTTCGCAGGATGGCAGGGCTCTCCCTTAGAGATAGGGTGAGAAGTTCGGAGTTGAACCGCTGTTCCTTCGCATTGAGAGGATCCAGTAGAGGTGGCTCAGGCATCTGATTAGAATGCCTCCCGAACACCTCCCTGGCGTGGTGTTTCAGGTGTGTCCAAACGGGAAGCTACCTTAGGGCCGACACGCTGGAGGGGTTATGTCTCTCGGCTGGTCTGGGAACGCCTTGGCGTCCCCCGGAAGAACTAGAGGAAGTGGCTGGGGAGAGGGACATCTGGACCTTACTGCTTAGGCAGCTGCCCCCGCGACCTGACCCAGGAAAGGTTCTGGACCACCATCCGGCGCCTCAGGAGGGGGAAGCAGTACTCCACAAACACTGTTTACAGTGAAAGTGGGGAGCTGCTCACCTCAACTGGGGATGTCGTCGGGAGGT
>JAOUQZ010000019.1:18664604-18712113 GCA_028564935.1 Neosilurus hyrtlii
ACACACTCACACACACACACTCACACACACAAACACACACACAGACACACACACACACACTTTTTTATTCATATATTTTACTTATGTACAGATATATTTATATATTGTTTTTATTTATGTTTCTACATTTACAGAATTTTATGTAGCTATATTTCATGTATTAATTTATGTATATTTTTATATAACTATAATTGTAGACATTTTATTTTTTAATAATTTATTTACTTTGTTCATAGATTTGTCTTTATATTTATTTTTCTTTTGTCCAGTAAAACTACAGCATCATCTTGTTTAACCCAGCATTCTCCATGTTTTTATTTATTTATTTCTGAATGATATTAATTACCGTCTCGCTCACCGTCGCCGCTTTCCGTCCGGTTCTTCTTCCCCAGGAGAGGTGGTGAAGGTAAACATGTGGAGGATGCTCCTGTGCGAGGCCACCGCCGCTGTCATGGCTAAAGGTTTTGACATATTGGGCCTCACCCCAGTCCAGAGGATGTGATCTAACGGACCACATGACCTTCCTGACCAGTTATTAACATCCCATTGAATTTGTACCCGAAAACAAATAAAATCTAAATGATTTAACCTGGTTTGGTTCTGTTGCTCATTTTTCTTCACATTACCGCTCGGAGTTTGAGCGATGGACCTGTCAGAGCTTCTGTTTTGATTGCGTACAGCTCTGCTAGAGCTCCTCGCATCCCAGTGTGCCAGAAGACATGGATTAGATGTGGAACTGTGGTGATAAATCATAAATAAATAAATAAATGCAGCACTTGCTCTTCTCAAACCGGATATAGAGTTACGGAAGTGTGTAGAATTGACTGGATGACCTTTACGCTTTCATGTGGTCGCTCCACAGTACGCAAAGGCTTTCAGTTCAGATCTCTCAAAAAACCTCCAAAAGGCCAAAAACTGAGAAATTAATTTATCATGTATGAATCTGGAATGATTTCCAATTCTCTCATTCTAAATGATGAATGATTTATCTTCAGAAACGTCAAATAAAGTCTGTTCGTGTATGTTTTGCTTGGTTACTATTCGAGTCTCAAACAATAAAAATGAACAGATGAAATGCAAATAATTTATACAACGAAGTAACAAGTTTCAAATTTTTACAAATAACTTTATGGTGTAAGTTTGTGAATAACTCCGCCCACTGCTTAATTTTAGCTTTAAAGTGGGCAGGTGGGGCCTCATATCTGTATCAGTGCCCACTCGCCCCCATCCTGGTATTAACGCTTCTCTCCCCATCTATGAACTTAACTTCGCCCACTGCATGATTTTGATGAACGCAGGCCTGGGGGAGCCGAGGGCCTTCCACCTCTGAATGGTACGCAGTAATATTCCTTTTTATACAAATTTCAAGGTTTAGAGAAGAACCAAACAGTCGCCTCTACGTCCATGTGGATCTCGCCGTGTTGGATTTCAAATTCTGACCACTAGAGGGTGTTTTGAGGCACCTAAACTGCTGCAATGGTAAATCGTTTTCAGTATAAAGATCAATGTTTCATCACAGCCCAGACATTGTTTAGTTTCCAGCAAAAAAATACACATTTATGTCTGCAGGTCACTTTAATGTTAACCCTCGCACCTAGGGGCGATTTGGAACAGCCACTTAGCCTAATGTGCATGTTCTTGGACTGTTGGAGGAAACCAAAGTACCCAGAGGAAGCCCACGCAAGCAAGGGGAGAACATTTATACTCCACACAGAAACGCTGGAAATTGCCCCAGTATAATAATAACAACGGCGTGTATTTACATGTTCAGTATTTATATGAACACTTAATCATTTTATTTTATTTCTCTTTGAAAACGTGCCTTAAACCCCCACCGCAGCCCGACGCTCACGAAACACCTCTGTGACGTTACAGTTTCAAGAGAAAGTAAGATTCGGCAATATGTGATTAAGACGCTCTTTATTGGAAATAACAAGAAGAAAATCCTATTTCACACGTTTACATCTTCCACATGGGATTTTTTAAAAACACAGTACAAACCCCGAGCTTTTCTTCACGACTGAATGAAGTGTGGATGATTAATTTCCTGCCTTGGCCTGATTATCAGTTTTCAGATTAATTAACCAGATTTAATTTACCTTTTGTGTGTGTGTGTGTGTGTGTGTCTTTCTCTCTTTTTTAATTCTTTGCTCTTTAGACATTTTGTGATAAGTGTACGATATAAATTATAGATTTGTGAAAGACTGATTACTTTGATGGAGCTGAAGGTAAATATCTTGGGCTGTTCTCGCTTATCTTTTTATTAACTCCAGCTTTTGAACATGTTTGTTATTTTTACATGAGCTTTAACCAATGGGGAAATTATTTAAAGGGAGATTAGTGACTCTTTCGTTTCTTGGAGTTGTTGAACTTTGGATTTTAACCTTGGCGTAGCCTGTGGGGAGTAATCACTTAAAAATATACGTGTGTGTGTGTGTGTGTGTGTGTGTGTGTGTGTGTGTGTGTGTTGGTTTACAGTGCTGGAGTGGCGAAGGCGTTTCCGTGTGGAGTTTGTATGTTAGTCCTGTGCCTGTGTGGGTGGGTTCCTCCGCGTCCTACGGTTTCCTCCCACAATCGAAAGACATGTACATTGGCTGCTCCAAATTTCTCCTAGGTGTGAATGTGTGCGTGTGTTGGACCCGTGATGGTCTGGCACCATGATTGTGAGAGTACCTCGCCTTCGCCCAGAGTCCGGCTATGATAGGCTTCTCCCCCTTTGCAACCCAAGTAGGATTAAGTGATTTAGCAAATGAGTGAGTGAAATTCGAACCCTTACATTAACACGAATATCATATTTAATGATCACATGTCATAGCCCCCATATATGGTTAAATGCGCGACCTCTTGCTCCGCCCACATTCCATCCAGCAAGCTGCAACAGGACTTGAAATTTTGGTTAAAAAAAAAGGATCCATTACTTCTAATATTAATGCTAATTAGATTGTGAGCCAGAGACGGCGCTGTGGATGAATTTTATTCACAGAAATTTTTACAATTAAAATTTATTTATTTATACATAAAGAATGATGAATAAAATGACAGCCAGTCCAAGTTATCTTTAAAGATTTCAAAATGTTTAAATAGTCTTTTCTAGGTCCATTAATTTGCACTGTTTATATTAAATTATATTAAATCATCCTAAAAAAACATTACAGTAAATTCAATAAAAAATAAATCACACATCTTTAAATATGTACCAATACATATTCATATCACAATTTTATCTGAAGTCTGGCGTTTAGTGAACATCATTAACTTCCACTGTAACCTGCCAGACGCAAATCACATCCACACCGTCTCAGATAAACTCTGTCTCTAATTCTGCAAATGGTTTTGAACTCTTACAGTTCAGTAATACTTGTAACTGTTTCCCAAATGAATCAGACTCACAGGGTCACATATACAAACAAATCTCAGAAATTTTACGGTACAACTGTTTCACTTTGGCGTAACCAGTGGAGGCTCGTTCGTAGGAGTGTCCATTACTATTTAACAGATATAAATTGATGTCACTTTAATTTGTTCACCTGTCTAGATGTTGCATGTTGGTAGTACAGCGGCGGTCAATTCAGAGTTTATTTCTCGCAATTCTGGCTTTTGTTCTCACAAACCACGATTTTTAGATTTTTTTATTTTTTTTAAAGGCGGAATTGTGAGAAAAATTCTCACGGAATTCTGACTTTGTCACAATTTTGTTTTAGAAATTCTGAGTTTATTTCACTCTAATTCATTTCTTGACAAACAAAGGTAGAATTCTCAAAAAAAAGTTGATTAAAATAAACTCAGAATTCAGCGGGGGGGAAAAAAGGAAAAAAATGCGACAAAGAAAGTTGGCAATATGAGAATAAAACTGTAAATGAAAGGAAAAAACCTGGAATTCTGAGTTGTTTATCCTTTGGAATTTCATGTTTCTTTCACCAGAGTCTAAATTTAGTTTTTACGAAAATAAAGCTAGATAAAAAAAAAGCAATAATTGCGACAAAAGAAAATTAACAAGAAGTAAGACACAAAATAACAATGAAAGTTACATTTCTGGCAGAAACGTGATTTACCCTCTTACTTTGTGTTTTGTTTTTCTGAATGCTGTTCTGATTTACCAGCATCTATAAAGACCTGCTGCGACCGAGGTACTGCACCTGTTCTGCACATGTGGTGTCTCCACATCGAACACCATCATGGCTGACTCTCCAAAGAAGTAGATTTTCAGGTTGTCACCCGCTCGTCCCTTGAATGGTTTTTGAACACTGCAGGTGTCTGAGACAACCTTCGCAGTGTGTTAGCTTGTGAAACGGTCCCTCAAATAGGATAAGACATTTCATTACTCCGACATTCTCCCTTGTCAGTCTTGATAAGCCAAGTCGACCGACGGTCCTGGAACATCTCATCATACGCTTGCTCTTCTTCTTTGTCAAACGGAATCGTCTCTGCTTTACAAATGCTCCGAGAAAACACCTGAAATCCTGTGTTCCACCTGCACATCAATATATATATATATATATATATAAATGTATATTTATATCCTTTTGTTCTTGAGAAGCAGTTCAAGGTTGCACGGAATCACTCCCTGGTGTCCCTTCAGAGCTTCACGTCTTTCGTCTTGGGCTTAAAGGAGTCTCTAATTGCCACCAGGGTGGATGAAAGCAGGTGCCCACCAACTTTGTTGTGCCACTCCAGAGATCGGCCCCTGAAAAAAGAAAGGCAGTTATTTTCTGCTCTGTACCAAGACTCTTCTGAGATTTATGGGCCGTGAGAGCCTCACACAAAGACTAGTTTACTTTCAATTTCCTCCTTCGCTAATGAGATCGGCCCCATTAGGCTCGCAGACAATGTTAAGCAGACTTAAAAGGAACAAATAAACATGAGAAGCTGCCATTGGCTTAAATTAATGTCAACAAATTTTCAGCTTACCACATTCTGGCTGTGGTTTTTAATAAGAGGAAGGAATAATAAGCGTCGAGTGGAATTTGGTGTCATGGTTGTAATTAACTTAACGGTTGTGATGAATTTAATTAACATGTTGCGCTAGAGCAGATTTTTTTTCTTCAATTTTGCTTCAGCAGTAAACTGTAGAATTCGATCTCGAGGTACATATATAACCATCTTTCCTTCCTTCTTGGCGTTCATCCCTAAACCTGTCAGATTGAAGGTACATGCCAGTCAAAAGAGGTAGCGCAATATTTTCAAATGATTGCTCTGCATGTTTTTTTTTCTCTCTCCTACACCTCTGGTGTGCGCCTCAATTCTCTCAGTGTCCTTTTTTTTCGTCCTTAGATTTTATTGATTGTACTCTGCTGCCAGAGCCGTAGCATCGAATGAGTTATGCAGGGAATAAATTGATCCCCAAAGATAATACTCAAGAACATCCTCTGGGATTTATTATTACGATTAGGGATCCAAACATCAATGTTGGAACCCCTCTTGTTTTTGTTTTTCTTCTTCTGCCAATTTTTTCCTTTTATGGTAAAAAGCCACTCTGTGACATCACTTCTTCCTCTTCATCATCTCCTCTTCATTCCTCTGGTGCTCTTTATTAATCTCAGTGCTTGGAGCCCAGGAATCGCTGCTTGCTACTGTATTATTTATTTACTGTAACTCCTCCTTATCATCTTCACAGATTCCAACCCCTCTCTGTAACATCACTCCTCTTCATCACCACTCATACTCATTAGTCTCTTGGCTTGGACCCCGGGAATCGCTGCTTGCAGCTATAAGTATTATTATTTTTCACCTAATCTTCTCATCCACATTTTCTCGCTTGTACATCAGTGATGCTCACCTGGAATCTATGCGACAAAAGTGTGTGAGTCGTGACTTTTTCGGCCCTGTCGGCTCCACCAAGAACATACAGCACATCACTTGGGCTGTAACCCCGGTGTCGGGTACATCAGTGTGGTTGACTGAAGTGGCTGCGACGAACAGAGGCCCTGATGAAGGATCAGACTGCCACGTCCTGCAGGTAAAGGGGTCAAAAAGATCAAAAGCTGTACAGTGTCGAATAACCGTGTGTGTGTGTGTGTGTGTGTGTGTGTGTGTGTGTGTGTGTGTGGAATAACAATAGCATCAACACTCACTGATCCGCAGTGTTAATGAATACTGTAGTTTGAAAAGTTAGTCATCTGGCTAGTCAAAGAATAATTATTTAACTTCTGTACCTCACGCTTCCTAATTAATACAGTTTGTGCAAAGTGTTGACTTCAAAGTTTCATTCATTAATCTGCTGAATCCCCTAATCCTATTAGGGTCCCAGCGGGGCTGAAGCCTATCTCAGCCGACTCTGGATAGATTGTTGACAGTCATAGCAGCTTTCTTTGGCAGTATTGGGATTTGAACTCACAACCTTCTGATCAGTAACCCAAAGGCATAACCACTGAGTCAACACTAGCTCATTACCTCAAAAGCAGATGTTGCAGTGGTGGTCTTGTGCCCACTGCCTGCAGGGTGTACTGGTAGACCTCAAAATCCTTGTCCAAGGTCTCCACCTCACTATGCTGGAGGTCGCTCTGCCACCGGTCTTGTTCTCTTAGGACACGTTGAAAAACGTCTTTCTGTGGGGCGTCCACTTCCACTGTCCCCCTCCACAACGGCAACGGGTAACCATCCTCCGCCTGCAACGAACATCACCGTCTTCATCACCGAAACTCAGTCTGTCTTTCTGTCGAACGTGTCTGCTTATTCGCCAGCACTTAAGCCGATTGCTGACTTTAAGCCGATGCCATGTGACCACTCACCTTTTTAAATGCCACGTCCACGTGATCAGAGGTGGAGCAGATTACCCAGCTTTTGGTTTTCTCCCTTGCCTCCCGGAGAAGCTGCTTGACTGATAAGTCTAGACGGGCGTGGCCTGATAGATTAGTCTCGTTTGCAGTTAAAGCAGAGCCTCCATCCAGGTTCGGGGCATCTTCGTTAAAGGTGCTGGGATTCCTTTCATCCCAGAAATGTGGCATCTGAATGAAAGTGAGATTTTATCTGATTGGTGGGTGATACAGTAATTATACAAAAAACAAAACAAAAAAAAACAACTGTAAAAATACATACTTTAGTATTATATATATGTAGGTCCATGACCTTTATAGAAGCCATTAATTAGTTACAGTAATCTCATTTAGCAGATGTTTTTATCCATCTCCAGAATTATTGGCTCCTCAAACAGGGATTAAATATGAAGAATAAAACAATTTGCAATCCAGCCAGTGAAAAGACAGAGTAAAGTCACAGGGGCGGCACCATGATGTAGTGGGTAGCATGTCCTCCTCATAGTTAGGTCCTGAGTCCGAGGGCCAGATTTCCTCCGACAGTCCAAAGACATGCACATGAAGCTAATTAGCTGTTCCAAATTGCCCCAAAGTGTGAGTGCTGGTCCTGTAGTGGACTAGTGAGCTGTACAGGGTGCACCCCACCTTTACCCAGAGTCTGCTGAGATAGGCTTCAGCCTCCGCGTGACTTTAGTAGAATTAAGCATTTTGGCAAAAGGATGAATGAATGAGTCACCAGTCGGGTAAAAGACCTATGAAATCTCTAAGATGTTCCAGCACACCAAGAGCCATCGGTAAAGGTTCAAGTTTTTTTATAAGTTTATTATTTTCCACTAAATGGATTGCAAGATCCAAAGAAGTCGTCAAACTCTTGTAATTTCTTTTAAATATAAAAAAAAATACCTCTCTTAAAACAAATTATTGCTTTTAAAACAAGAGCAACCAACGAAAAGCATTTCATGAACTTCACTAATTAAATCCGTGAGGTTTGATAAATAGGTTTGGGACACTTTTTGTATGAATGTGCTCGTTGTACTTTGGTCAAATTTGCACCTATTCATCATAATATTTCCCTTTTAGGACCATTGATGAATACGTACTGCATCTCTGTGGAACATTATGTCCCTTTATTATCGCTTTGTTGTCATCGTTTGTGTTCAGTTTGGGAGTCAAGGTTAGTTTTTATTGCACCAACATGCCAATTCGTCTCAGTGCTTCCACACTTACTTTTTCCCCCTGGTTTTGTGCATCGTATTGTACTTCCTGTAAAAGTTCTTTTTGATGAAACACCCACAACAGCTTCCTGATGACCAGACACCAAGTTACGTAGTGTGAACTGTACAATGAACCTCTGACTCTGAAAGTGATGGCGAGTCAACTGGACATTAATATCATTGAGACTACAGTTTGAAATTTTTAACCCACTGTTAGAATATTTGATGGATTTCTCACTCCTTGTAAAAGATGGTTATTTTTTTTTTTCATGGCTGTTTTAGCAGCTAGTGGTATCTTAAACATGTTTGTTCGTAGTTTTGACCACATTTCACCATGTTTTTAAAGAATGTGGTTGGTCTCGGAGGTTAGAAATGGTTGCCATAAAAGTATACTTATTGTATGTCCGTTGTATGTGTATATCATATGTCCAGTACGTTCACCCAAAACACGTGATCTCTGTACACTCTTAGTATGTCCTCAACGGCCAAAGTACATCATTGTTACATTGTTAATTCACTTACTGCAATAGTTTTATGCTGTATTATGTTCAATTTATGACTGTATTACCTTTTCTATCGTCATAGGATGCTCAGAGCTTTTTTTTACTGTCATTTGTATGTTTTAAGTGATGTGTACAGGTATGTCATAAACTCGACATCTGTAGTCACTAGACACCGCAGATATCCAGTAGTAATGACATAATATGTATGATGTTATTAGAGTAGAATAAATGTCTGTCTACCTAAAAAACAATGTCCATACATGAGAACATGCCATTTTCACTTATTTAATAGGATGATACATCTGGATTTTATCATCCTCAATGTCCCAAGGGTGTAAATTATGTAAACTTAAAGGTGCTAATAATTCTAGCATTGTCTGATTAGCATTATTTGTTAATTAATAAGCCTCCACTTTGCAGTATGTGGATAATATTTTATCCTAATATCCGCTCATGTTGGCTTCGCTCAATTTAACATGGTATATTTAATGTACACCAAAGACATTCAGTACATTACTGCTGCCTTAAACATTATTAATGTATATGCTACAGATGAATGAGTGGAATATTGGTTTTTAATCTAGCCTCCTCCCTACCTAAGCAGAGAAAAGTGCAGTGCTGGAGATGTTTTTTTTATTATTATTTTTTAAATCAGAAATCTCTCTAATAAAAAAACATGTTAATAAAAAGTGTATTAGTAGTTTTACCACATCAGGCCAATGTACTAAAAACTTCTGAATGTACTGTATTGGTTTATAATGCCTTATATAGTCATATATTTATTTTACTTAGCAAAATGCTAAATATGTAAAATGAGAGGCTGCAGCATTCCATTGACCTTGAGATTCTTTTTTAAATGCAGCCTTGAGTTTTGAACCTGGTTCATTTGAGATTCATTAGAGGATGTGATTCAGTAATGGAGTGGCCCAGTGAGATATAATGACCATTTATTGGGGTGGTAATTGATGCTAAAGTAAAATACTAATTTAAAAAAGACAACACAGCACCCGTAGACATGTACAGTCTGAATAAGTTGGATCACCATCATATAAGAAATTCATGACAATATGAACTTGTTATCAGTAGCAAAAGGTATCTAATAACAAACTGATGAAGTCTGATTAGATCCAGATTAAATGAGCAAATTTGAAACAGCCAGTTATCCTCATGTGCATCTCCCTTGCTGAGCCCCAGGACTCAAACCAAGGGCCTTTTTGCTGTGAGGCATATATGCCAACCACTACAACACCATGTCCATAAGAGCAAATAAGGAACTACATAGTATTATTACCCATTCCCATAGGTGGTGTAGTGGTTAGCACAACTGCCTCACAGCAAGAAGGCCCTGGGTTCAAGTACTGGGGCTTAGCAAGGGAGTTTGCATGTTGTCCTTATGCTTGTGTGGGTTTCCTCTCGGTACAACGGTTTCCTCCTACAGTCCAAAGATATGCACATTAGGCTGGCTAACTTTTCCAAATTACCCCCTAGGTGTGTGAGTGTGAATGGGTGTATGTGTTGGCCCTATGATGGACTGGCGAGCTGTTAAGGGTGTACCCCGCCTTCGCCCATAGTCGGCTGAGACAGACTGTGGGATTAAGAGGCCGGGCAAATGTTAAAGCAACCCTCCTACCAATGGTGGAGAAATGTAAAATTCAAACTATTCCACTTCAGTACCTGGAACAAACGTGTGCACTCCATCACCATATGTGCCAGTCCCTGAGTAGCAGCCAGATTCTCACTCAGATCCTTCTGGTCCGGTCTTCCCAAGCTGTACTTCCTTTGTCCTGCCCTATGTACAAAAATGCAGGAAATGTCAGAAATATGTTTCACAGCTCACACACCAAAGGACTGCTCAATGATGCATTGCGTATGGGAATCCGACTGTAATTAGGATATGTCCTTTCTACACCTGAACACCACAGGACAAGCCCGCCTACCCCGACCCCTACTGACAAACTTTTACCACTCCACCATTGAGAGCCTCCTGACCTTCTGCTGTACAGTGTGGTTCAACAGCTGTACTGCAGAGGACAGGAAGGCCCTGCAGCAGGTGGTGAGGATGGCAGAGTGGGTAATTGGAGCTACACCTCCTTCCCCCCTCAGTGATATTTATACTGGCAGACTTCAGAGGAGAGCCAGTGGAATTATCAGGGACCCCACACACACCCTGGACATCCCATTTTCTCACCTCTCCCCTCTGGAAAAAGGTACAGAACACTAAAAACAAAAACTAACAGACTCAAGAACAACTTTTACCCACAATCTGGTAAATGTACAACCCCACCACCGTCACACACTGACTGAATAACCATCATTGAGACCATCTTCCTGGACAGTGCTATATTACTCTTTAAGTGCAATACTCATGTTTAATTGCAATATTTTATTATTATTTATTATTTAATATTTGCATGTTTAGAGCAGGTCTCGAACATCATATATCTTTTTAGCATCATGCACCTTATGATTAAAAAGCTCTAACTCTCACACTGTGTCTACCTGTACCTTTGACATATCATGCACCATTTTGTATAAGTCTCTAAATGTATGAATATGTGGAAAAATGTATAAGTCTGTACATGTGTAAATATGTGGATAGATGTATATGTGTTTGCATATACTGTACTATACTATATATATATATATATATATATATATATATATAAGATCTCTTTATCATTATCTTACGTTATCTTCTTTCTGGTGTTGTTTGGAGAGTTGATAGAGAGAGTGGTGAAAAGATGAAAGGTTATTTTTTGTCTTTATGTTTCATTTTTAAAGAACATTGAGCTGCAGTTTCCAGAAATCCTGCCAGGCCCCCCCCCCTTCACACAGAAAACAACCTTCAGTCCAGTTCTATTCTGGATTTTCTTTATTTCCCTTCTAGCAGCAGTCAGTGTTTTGTTACAGAAAAGATCTTCTGTACTGTGACAATTTGTGGCACGCCACCCAAATACTGGGCAGGAAAACAGAGCTGGAAAAGAGATTACAGAAACTCAAGCGCCTGGATGTGTTTACTCGACTAAGCGCTGCTGATGACGTCATCACAATCTCGACTTCCTCTCGCTGCTGTTATCGTGGCCCGTCATCTCTGAGTGGAGGAAGTCCAGACATGATGAGTGTAATGTACAGTCATCTCCACAATTATTGGCACCATCTGCATCCAGATTTTTTCCATGGTAATTTAATTAATTTGAACTCAAATTAATTTGGATGTTCAAGGAAAACAACTGATGGTGAAGGAAAAAATCTATTTGGAAACATTCAGGAAAATTGTTCTATGTTTGACTCTTGCTGCTCTTTGGTACTCAGAGTCATGTTTTACAGAAAAAAGTACCACAAAAGTACCATCCTGCTGATCTGGATTAAATTTAAGACAGATGTGATGCTGCACATGAGGCAATGAGTGCAATTTGTTGTGTAAGAACTGCTTAGCGTTTTGCCAGGGAACAAAATATTTATTGCAAGATAAAGACCTGTAGTTGGTGCTATTCATTTCTGAATCACTTAGCTCATTATTTAGTTTGCGGGGTGGCTGGAGCCCATCCCAGCCAATTTCAGGCGAAGGTGGGGTACACCCTGAACTGCTCACCAGAACAACACAGGGCCACAACATGCACAACCATTTACACTCACACCTAATGGCAGTAAAAAAGATCCAAATAGCTTTATGCATGTCTTTTCACTGTAGGAGGAAACCTGGAGTACCCAGAGGAATCCCATACAAGCTTTAAAAGAACATGCAAACTCCAGATCATAATTCCCTTGCTGGGCATGGGTCTCAAATCCAGGACCTTCTTGGTGTGAAGCGGACATGTTAACCACTATGCCAGCAATGATTTACTAATTATTAAAATATGTCTAAGCTGTAGATATAAGTGGCTGGAATGGGTTTCTTCTGAAGTGTGTGCTTAGCCTTCAAGTTAGGGTGAAGAGCTTCAAAATCAAGATGGGGCTTGAAGTGGAGCTGCTGCTCCTTCACGTCAGAAGGCAGGGGACAGTTGAGGTGGTTCAAGCAACTGATTAGGATGTCTTCTGGGTGACTTCCTTTGGAGGTATTCCAGGCATGCCCAACTGGGAGGAGACCTTGGGGCAGACCCAGAATCTGCTGAAGGGGTTAAATATCCCATCCAGCCTGGGAACACACTGGGTTTTCCTAGGAGGTACATCACTAGGGATATACCTACCTACCTACTACCTAATATCCTACTTAGCCTGCTCCCATGCAACCTGACTCTGGATAAGTGGATGAATGATTGTATGAATCTAAGACCTGCAGAATTTGCCAGACAATATCATTCTTTGTTCATTTTCTGAACTGCTTAATCCTACAGACAATATCCAGTATTATTAAACAAACATGTCTACATTAAAGAAAAGATCAGACCTGCTGCTATCTCTCTGGAGAACGTTGAGATGGAAAAGCGAGGGGGCCAAGCAAACAGCAATATTCGTCGGGGTCATCTGGTTTTCCTCCACACAGGCCACCACTTCATGGAGGAAGAAGAGGAGGCACTGAAGAGCTTCTCGGTTCTCATCAGGAAGGAGGAAGATGGCAGCTTGGACAGCTGCAAACTGTTGGTCCTTCGGGAAGTCTGTAGCGGATGAAGTAAATGATGACTCAGTGAAAAAAAAACAGAGATGGTATCCAGAAAAATAAATATCTCAGGAAAATGATGCTTCGTGCAACATCTGTTAGTTTAGAAATGGTTTTTGAGAATGCCTACACTGGTAGATGTGAAGGAAACTCTCGCACAGCTTGCTGGAGAAAACGGGCTCGGGTAGGTCCCTGAAGTATTGCTTTATCATGTCGGCTACATCGAACGCAGACTGGCCTTCGAAGGAAAAGGCATCAGGGTCCGCTTCGATCATGTCTCTTAGATACTGAATGCGGGATTTGACCCCAGACTTACGAAAGAGGCCGACCTGTTGAAAAGAAATGATAAAACTTGTTAGGAGAAACCTTAACCCTAAGACCCTAAAAATAGCGCAGTTCTCTTAGCTACCATTCTGAACCAATCAAAAGTTTCTTTTTCTAGCATGACCTTTATTCCTGAAGGACATACTGAGGATCTCACCTGATCCAGGCATTCAGTTTTAAGGTACTCCATTGCTCTGAGGATGCTCGGGGGCAGAGGTTTCCCTGACCGCTGAACACTCTGAAGTAAAGGTACTCCAAACACCTTCCTGTTCTTGTGCTCCGAAGCTTTTATCTTTCTGTAGATTTTTGGGACTGTCCTACGGTGGAAAACAAATGATGTTCAGCTTTTGCATTTCAAACACGAATGTGGGCCCAGACAAAAAAGTAAAAATAGGAAAAAGTCTTGTTTTGAAAGTCAAGAGTTTTAGTCTTGCATGATATTCTTTTGAAAAATCACTTGCGAGTGTTCTTGTTTGACATTTCGTTTGTCTGTTGGAACTTTGGGGAAACTCTTAGTAAAGAAATGAGTTAAACAAACACAGATACAGATATGAATGTTAGACACATGATTGAGTTGAGACCTGATAAAGTTCTGCAAGATTTTTACTTTCATGTTTCAATGGACATTTCCTGGATGAGACTTACATATGGTTAGATTTCAAGGTCAAGTTTGAGGAACGAATGAATGCCTCATGAAATGAACATGTCACAGGTGGGTTCAAACAAAAGTGATTTAAAATAGAAGAAGAACAAAAACTATAACCACCGTCATTATTACCACCATCATGGCCAGAAACACCATCATCATGACCAGAACCAACATCACCACCACCACCAACCATTATTACTCACACCACCACAATCATCATGATGATCATCACTACTATCACCTCTATCAGCATCAACACCATAATTATCACAATCATTACCACCACTACTATACTGACACCATCAGCATAACCACCATCAACAATATTATCACCACTATTATTACCACTGTCACCTCCATCATCACCACAATCATTATCATCATCACCATTATTAAAACCATAATTACCATTATCACCACCATTATCATCATTGACTTTATTAACACCATCATTAATATCACCACCATAATTATCACCATCACCTTCATTAACACCACCATCATTACCACCATTTTCACCAGATACACATATGAATTTGAACATGAACAGATTGTCATTTATTTACACCTAATAGAAATAATGTTTTACTCTCGATTAATATTCAAGTTTTAACAAAGAAATCTTGATAAATTTCACACTTTCTTTGATCAAGATCTGCTCTGATGAAGCTCAACTGCGGTGTCAGGCTGAAGGGTCTCTTCTCATTTTTATCCAAAACCTCAAAGCCAGCCTCAGGCTGAGATTCTAGGAACCAGCCAAACCTTCCACCAGTGAATTTACCAGGTTTCATCTAATGTGGTTTCTGTTGATATCAGAGCTCGTACATCGTTTCATTAGGCTTCCATTTCCATTTCTACCCAACACTCCTTAGCATCAACCTACGCGTTTGAATTCAATTAAAAAGACAATATCTGTATCCTCTTCATTCCATTATCCCACTGATGTTCCACTACCAGCTAAATGTTGCACAAACATCTCTTGACTTCCTGTGGCTTTGGTAAACAGTAGCTGATATTGTTTTTTTTAAGAAATGAAAAGAGAGGAAGAAGTTACTGGACTGCTGGAGACAATCTGAAATCAAATATCATACAAAGAATTGACTGCTGAATACCGAATACTGTGTGTGTGTGTGTGTGTGTGTGTGTGTGTGTGTGTGTGTGTGTGTGTGTGTGTGTGTGTGTGTGTGTGTGTTGGGTAGGGAAATTAACAAGGTTATTTCTTTTGTACTTAGCCCAATGGTTGTTAAAACTAATAGACCATTACTTTCCCCTCAAAAAGTCAATTACATCATCCTTTTTGCCTTAAGCAATCAGTATTACTCCAGGTTGTGCAGAGGGACATATCATGTCCAATGGTTTATGATTCTTTTCTTCTATTTCAGTTCATCTTAAAGTTCATGTGTACTTATCAAGTACAAAAACGCTCAAGATTACTGATTGATGGATCAGTCTGACACCTGATGTACATTTTGATATGCCTGCATGATCTTCATGTTGAAGTTCGTTGGTGATCTGGAAAGCTTGCAAAAGTTGTAAATTAACATTATTCAGGGCTCCAGCTTCACTGAGCATGAATGAATAGCCACAGGAACGTGGATCTCCAGGAATAGGGATGGTGTGTTCCATGCTACAGTATATTCTTCAGGAGAGTAGTTTATTTCCTATTGTTTGTAAATCTCTGAACCTGCTCTCTCTCACTCTTATACACAGTAGTATATGTGTTCTCTAGCAGTTCCTTCATCGTTTTTATTTGCCTTAGTTCATCTTACCAGTTCCACCCTTGCTTGCTGAAGGGCGAGTGCTTGTCCATCAGAACAGTAAGTCTGAGCAGGCTGAGTCTCTGCAGCTTTGAAATACATGGGGCAAGCATTGACTCAATGGTTCCCGAGGTGCTGCTTTGTTTTAAAATCTGTTCACTGCACCAGTGAAGTTTTTGAGCACTGAAACATACAAAAAAATACATACACCATTATCTGCCATGGTTAAGTCATAGATAAGATTTCCAATAGGCAATGAAGATAGATCAATTTAAATACTTGTGAACAACTTTCAAAGGTAACAGAGTGTGTGGTAGAGAAGTGAAGTACAGAGTGCAGGCAGGGTGGAATGGGCAGAGAAGAATGGACAGAGTGATTTGTGATAGAAGGGTATATGTAAGGGTGAAAGGAAAGGTTTATAAGACGGAAGTATGGCCAGCTATGTAGGGTATCACTGACAAAAAGACAGGAGGTGAAGCTGGAAGTGTCAGAGACGAACATGCTGTGATCTTTCCCTAAGAGTGACAAGAATGGACAGAATTAGAAATTAATATGTTAGAGGGACAACACAGGCAGCAGTGTTTGGAGATGAAGTGAGAGAGGCCAGATTGAGATGGTTTGTCCATGTGCAGAGGAGGGATGAAAGGTATATTGGTAGAAGAATGTTGAGGATGGAACTGCCTGGTAGAAAGCGGAAGAGGATGAGAAGAGCGAGGATAAAGAATAGATTTATGGATGTGGTGAGTGGGGATGTGCAGGTGATTGGTGTGACTGAGAGGGATGTTGAAGACAGAGTGAGATGGAGAAGCATGATTCGCTGTGGCGGCCCCTAACAGGAACAAGTAGAAGAAGAGGTGTTGTTGTCTCTTACCAAGGGAATTTAACTGTATTTGACTGTTCCTGTGATATGTTGAAATTATGATTTGGGCCAGTTTGTTCCGTTTCACTTTCCTCTTTGATCTCAAGATGGATGTCTGTCAGAGAAGAAGGAGATGGAGAGTTGGAATGGGAGAAATCCGAATCTTCATCTTCAGGCAGTTTGTCTGTCCATGAAGTGACTAATTGTTGTAGTCCTGTAATCCGTTCCATTACAGTGTCCAAGGCTGAAAACACATCATCATCTGCAATTTCCAAATGATCTGGAACATTGTCATAAATGCTAACACGATGGTCATGTGAAGCCAGAGGACTACATGCTGGCTCTTGGTCTTTGGATGTACTGCTTTGACATCTACGCTTATGGTATCCATGAAAGCTTCCAGTCCTCCAGTTGACGGACGTGTTGTCAATGGGTGACAGGACAGTAGTGTGCAATATGGTCGGAAAAGTGCCTGGCTTGTGACCCTGTGGTATCTCAAAGATGTTGTTACCATTGAGACTGTTTTGTTTGGTGAACTCCTGCTCACTAACACATGCTTGCTCTTTTACCTGTGATTGATTGTTTTGTCTTTTACAGTTACTACGAACCTTGGTGACTGGACTGGGTGTACTGACTGCACTGCTGTTCTCTGAGGGACTGCTGCTGGAACCATAAGGTGGTGCACAAGTCACTGGGCTACATGTCTTATCTGGGAACTCTGAAATGTTAAGATGGTGAAACTCTTCATGTTCATCCTTCCCATGTGCCTCCTGTAGTACAGGACTACCTATGACTAACCGTGGTCTCCCACATTGTGCCTGGGACCATCGTGTTGACCCTCGGAGTCGGAGCTTGTCCATCTTGCGAAGAAGGCTCTGACCTTTCTTCCTAGGAGGCATCTCAGGGAAGTGTTCTTCACTGCCGAAATGATGATGCTCCCTTGGAGATGGGGGTTCACTAAAGGAGCTGTCTGGGGACAAGTGTTTGTAGGTGGTGGAACATCTAGGGGAGCTTCTGGCTCTTTCAGGATCTTCAGAGGTTTTGAGGGTTGTACCACCACCATCACTGTCAGCACTACTGGAGCTGTGCATGGAGAGACCCTCATGGTGCTCACTGCTGTCTGACAGAGAAGCCTCACAGCTTTCCGACCTTCTAAGACTTGAGATGGAGCTGTCCATCGATGGCAGAAAGTCCATACCATCTGTACGAATCCACTGCCTAGTCTTTTGGTCATAGGACCACTTAGAGCTGATGGCACAGGGCTCTATATCATCTTGTACTTCACCCTGGATTACAAAATTAAAAAGGACCTGAGTATTTGTCAGAAAGTAAAGGTGTCAAGATTTATTCTCAATTTATATTTTTTCAGAAACTCACTCGACGTTTAAATCTGCTCAGATCCAGCTTCATCTCCACACATTTGTTTAAGGTGTTTAGTCTCCTGGGTGCACAAGAAAGAAAGAAAGTCTCAGAAATGAGAAATATAATAACATCTCTGAAATTCCCATCTTGTGAAAACAAGCACTCACCTGCACAGAGAGTCCAATGTGTCACTATCCAGAAATTCATGATCACTCTTCGCCCAGTCTATATCAATAGGAACATGGCAATCTACACACCAAACAGAATTATACATAAAACATTGTTTGCTATTGATTAGAAAGTGTTTGTTTGTTGCTGCATTTAATTACAGCAAGTTATTTTGCAGATAAATATTTACTTTTGAAAAGCTGCGCATACTGAGGGAAGCCGGCTGCTCGGAGCCAATCACAAGCCTCTTTTGCTTCGATTTCTAGAAAGAAACAGATAAAGAAATAAAGTAAGTAATTTTTGTTTTTAGCAGGCAAACATGACTGATATATTAGGCATGAATTATTGTTAAGGTGACACCAAATGTTTTGGTATTCATCTCTCTTCTCTCTTTTGCGTGATGGACAGAGAACCCGAGAAGCTGCCAGATTACCTTACCCTCATAACTCTGTTCATCTGCCACCCGTTTACTTTCACCTTCTCTGATTCTTTTCTAACAGAGCGCAGCCAGGAACAGATGGTGGAAACAAATCCTTTCTCCACACTGGCTGGTGAGCTATAAAACCTCAACGCCTGGGGCGGTTTCTGTCTCTCCCATAGGCGACTGGAGGGTCGAGGGAAGACAGCTGGACCGGGAGTTACATCGAGCAGATGGCTCCGATATGTAAACAGTCGGAGGTTTTTTCCCAGCTCCCAGTGCAAGAGCATTGAGTACGGAGTATGTAGAACAGTGCTGGATGTAGGTGGTGTAGCTTCACGTGCAGTTTCATTTCACATGATCTGAACTGAACAGCTTTACTGGTACAGATTGGAGATAAGGAAAGAAACATGGGTGTCACGAGGTATGAGGAGTCCATGCTGTCAACTGGACCATGGTAGAACCATCCTACACCATATCTTCAGCTATCAATTTGATACCATAGTATGAGAACGACGGGTGGCACAGTGGCGTAGCCGCAGAGCAAAAAAGGTCCTGAGTTTGAGTCTTGGCAAGGACGATTCTGTGCTTGTGTGGGCTTCCTCCAGGTATTCTGGTTTCCTCACACAATCCAAAGACATTTACATTAGGCTAAAAAAATAAAATCTAATGGAGTCTGCCTTGCCATAAGCACCACCTCTGGTAGAAATTACATGAATATCTGATTCTAACTATATGTGTAATCTTGATAACAAACAAACACACACAGACCAGAAGTAAAACATAACTTCCTTGACGTAGGTAAAAAGTATATATATATGTATATATATAATAAATTTTTTAATAAAAATAATCTTTTTTTTAGAAAAGAGGTTTATACAGTGTAAAAATTTATATATATATATATATATATATATATATATATATATATATATATATATATATTATATATATAAACAAAAATAATAATTATTAATAATAACAATAACAAACAAAAGAAAAAGTGTTCAGAAATGTTTGTGGAAGAATCAAATTGCGACATTAGCAACTGATCTAGCCAATATTTGGAGTGTACATGAAGCGTTTCTTTTTAGCGCTAAACTTTTGATCCACCCCGAATATCTCTAATCCACTTCATTTTCATCATAACACAGCAATCAGATCCTACACCTACAGCCCCTCCCCCCGAAGATAGATGTTCCCTTCATTCCAGTGCTCTTGCGTGCAAATCATACGTGCGATTGTATCACATGGCTCTCCTTTCATACAGCCGCTTCCTGTTCTAAATACTCTGGGCGGCCCTAGAGGAAGTCATGCTTTTTAGGTTTTGGAAGCTGATAACAGATGTAGCGTGCATTTGTACTCCTCCCAGTCTAGAAACCTTTACAAGATTCTGAATGGCCTGGGAGGATCCTGGTGATACGTGCTCCCAAGATGCACACTCACTAAACATACATACAAAACAGACAGTTCATTAACATCCACCACCCCGGGGTTTAGACATAGATGAGAGGCAGTGTTCAGCAACTTTATCTTGAAGGCATCTAATAAACCACTGCTGTTCTGACGCAAATAGCGAAGATACTAAATAAAGATGCAGGTGTTTTGCTTGTACAATTCTTGATTTGAGATTTTAGAGATTTTTTTGTTGCTAGAGATTGAGTTTCAGGAGCTTCAGGGTTTGTGGAGGTAAAATGTAGATGATGTTTCTGAAAGCCACAATAGCAAGAGTGCAAACTTCCGCAAAGCTGGAAAATAACAAAGTACACACTACCGACTGCTGGGACTGCTGTAAATGACACTTTTAAAAAAATTATATATAAAAGAAAAAATCATCTATCTCACAATGTTAAAGAATTTGGAGAAAAAAATTCCATTCAGTATTTCATCCAGATCATCTCCAAAATTTTATGTAGTCTTCCTTGTCCAAAGCCCCGCCCGCTAGACATTTCATGAAAATCCAAACATAACTTTTTGTGTAATCCTGCTAACACACACACACACACACACACACACACACACACACACACACACACACACACACATATACAAAACCTTATCAAAAACATAACCTCCTTGGTGGAGGTCATAGATAGCATTAAAAGAACCACTAACGGCTCTTTCATTTCCAGTCATGAAGTAATACAAGTTGGGAAGGATTGATCATGAGAATCAATAGTCCAATGTCTTGACCACTGAGCTACCACTGAGCTACCATTTTGCAAGCTTGTTGAACTGGAGGTCATAAGATCAAATCCCACCATTGCCAAGCCCTTAATCCTTAACTGATAAGAACTTGAGATCACTGTGGATAAGTGCGCCTGGCCACTGCTGTAAATATAAATCCAACCTTCAAAATAGAGATTACGTTCCAAGGTAAATCACGTTTAAAAACTTGTTTATAGTGGCCAACTGCGTACTCTTGTTTGACCAGGTTTTAGACGGGACAGAGTTTTTCTTGACGACAGTTTTAGGCTTTGGAGCTACAGATTGGAGAGGGGTTTTTTTTTGGTCTTGGACTTGTCTTGGTCCTGGTCATTGGTCATCCCAGATATTCAGTCTGATCTAATTTGAGTCCTTCTTTCTTTTATAAGTACTGTTGTGTGTTGTCTTTTTCCAGGAAGCACCAAAATAATTGATCAAGAGTGTTTGTTCTAAAAACAGGCTAGGGGTTAATTGATTTAAAATCCATCTAGAAAAGGCATGAACACAGGGCAACTGGTAACCAATTCAAGCCAAAACTAATTTTGATTTTGTTTTGAATTGGACTTGAACTTCATTTGACTCTTCCTTGATTAGTTATTTTCTCTTTGAGAAGTCAGCTTGACCATTATACACAAATTGTCTAGAAAAGCAGATAGAACTTTCCTGAAGTGTGTTTCAAAAGCACTCGGAGAGCACAAACCTCTACCAGGCCAAAAAATAATTATCCTTCTGGGCCTGCTTTTATACCATACTTCTGAACAAATCTCACAATGTTAAAGAATCCTCTAAAAAAATACTGCATCCAGAATTTGGACTCGAATCTCCATGGACTTTGTCCTGTCTAGTCTGGATCTTGGACATGTCAGTGTTTGTCTGTCCTTATAGCAGCAGTACTTATTTTACATATCGATAATTTAATGCTACAAGGATTCAACAGCAACCTTCTAATCAAGAGTACAAGCCCTCACTAATAGCTGTCACAACCTCATATCAAGAATAACATTTGGTGCGCCGTCATAGACAAGGACAAAAAAAGATAAACAGCTTAATTACGGAGACAGCTCATTGGTTCCTTAATGGTGCGAAGAATACCCCTGACATGGCACAGAGGGTTTTTCAGCTGCATAAATATATACAACATTTTCCATGCTCTTTGCTTTCCAGCTGTTCCTTCTCTTTCTGTTTCTCTTTCTACCTCATGTACAATTTCATCACTTCGATTCCGCTACGAAAGAGGCGCCTTTTTGCTCTCGCCAGGTCTCTGGTAGGTAGAGAAGCATTAGGTCATAGGTGTAATTGCTTGCATGCCCTGTTGATACCGCTTGTTGCTAACAACGCTCGGTTGAACGAGCGCCAGTGGACACGAGCTCCAGTGCATCTCCTAGACTAGAAAGAAATCTCGATCTCTAATTTACAAAAATATACTGCGTTTATAATGAGCACAGGAGGTCTCGATGATACACTGGGTGGAATATAAACAGCGCAACATAATAGCACTATGTGTCGACTCAAATTCTCAGGAGCGTTCAACATTTTTTTAAAACCAAGGATCCAAAGAAACACCTTAATTTTTTAAATCTTAATTATTTAATGAACGTCTCAACAAAAACTAATTATAAAATAATATATAGAAAAGTGATCTATTTGTCAATACCAAGGCCCCCCAACACCTCTTTTTTTAGGATTTAGATCAGAATAAGCAAATATTCTCTTTACAATCCACTGTATAAACTTTCCAAGCAACTGTAAAGCCATACAGCTTCGTTTAATGTTTGTTAACAAGCAACCAAATTAAATTCAGATAATCACAGAAAAGGAAAATGTTTTACTTACTTGTTATTAACATTGTTGTAGAGTTGACTCCAAACTAAACGTGTTGCCAGATATTTACAGAATAAGTTAAAGAAGTGTAATAAATAATATATAAATAGTCAAGCATTACAGAAAACAAACAAACAAACAATAAACAAGCAATCAAACCTACAAAGTTTAAAGTAAAAAGGAGCGAGGTACTTGAGGTTTTCAGGCTGATGATATCAGTGCGACAGCATTTCCTTCTCAGTTGACTAAACCAAGTGACTGAGAGGGTGGTTCCCAGGATACACTGAAGGCAAGGCTCAAGCTGCTCAAACATATTTCAGGTATTAATTTTTGGCTGCCATGTCACATATCTGACCTTTTTACGTAGGAGAAGCTTGAAAATGGACAGGAGCACTGGGATACATCCAGTCATCCCATTGGAAGGGGTCACTTCTAGACATTTCTTTTTAAATATATCAAAACTCTCGAGTGCATCACATTTCCATGGGAGCAGCTCTGATACAGGTCACCTGACCTGCCTCTGTCATGGCTAAAAAATATACAAATTAACTTGATTTTGTTGTTTATGTTGCTGTGGATGATGATGTATGATGTGGTTAGCACATCCACCTCACTTCAAGAAGGTCCTGGGTTTGAGTCCCGGGTATTTCTGTGTGGAGTTTGCATGTTCTACCATGCTTGGGTTTCCTCTGGGCACTCCGGTTTTCTCCTACAGTCCAAAGACATACACATCAAAGTAATTGGCTGTTCCAAATCCCCCTAGGTGTGAGAGTGAATGGTTTTGTGAGTTAGCCCTATGATGGTTTGGTGAGCTGTACCCTTCCTTCACCCAGAGTCGGCTGAGATAGGCTCCAGACATCACTAATAAAGCATCAAGCACTTCAGCAAAATGAATGAATGAATGAAGACCTTTCTTTGATGTTTTTTCTTGAGGATATTTATCAATGGATTATTCATTCTTCATTCATTTTCTAAACCACCTAATCCTAATTAGGGTTGCGGGGAGGCGGGGTACACCCTGGACAGCTCGCCAGGCCATCGCAGGGCCATCAATGGATTATTTATTATTACAATTTGTTAAGTTGTTTAAAAAAATTTTATTTTAGGTTCCCTCATTCTCAGTGTTTGTTAAGTCCAATTTTTTGCAGCACATTAAATAAAAAGTATTATCAACATTCTCTGTTAAAAAAAATTACAATATATTGTGGTATGATATCCTAGTCATATCGCCCACCCTTAGTCCATGCTGAAAGTATGAGAACTAATTTTCTTCAAACCACTGCATGGTGGGAATCTTTTTTTTCTTCAGGCGGTTAACTGACACACCACTCTGAAGTTAGCCACCTATTATTTCTAGATTGACAGATTTCATACACCATCAGACACCTGCCAGACACTTTAAGTGGCAACTTGGCAGTTTGTACAAAATTTTCCAATTAATCTCTGGTCAATGCAGAGACATGACAGGTCAAATTACGTGACCAATATCTAGAGATATGTTTTAAGAAAGCTTTTTAAGAGTTCATAAATGCATTGAAAGAAGTCATATCTACTTTTCTTCACTTCTCTTTCAGCCAAACTTCAGGCTTTTGATGTAATCATACACCCAAGAGAGCCATTAGCGCTAATGGAATATCAAGAACTCGATCCTAATGAAGCTTCGTAGTCGAAATCTATTATCCGTGATGGGGGTTCGTCGATATCATTGCGGTGGGTTTGGCCGTTCTCCTCGTCGGCTCGGTGCGCTGGTCATATACAGTGTGTGTCGTACATGTGGGACGTATGCAGGCCACGTTCGCATCATCTCCGCTGGAATCATTCATTTTAAAATTGGTCTGCAAGATCTGTGGCATGGTGAGCGAATCTGAAGGAGGTATGATGGGTAGAATGGATAAAATGGATATATGAGGTGATGTAATTTTTAAGTCATGTATAGTTGACCTTTAACTCCTTTCAAAGAGAACGCTTTAGTTTAATAAACAGTGATGCAATGAGTTTTTAAAGGATTTCTTGAAAATACAAAGGAATTTAATCCACTCAACCAAAGAGTCTCTGTTAAATCGATCAGAAGAAAGAGACAGGATGAACCCGACAGTGTAGAGCACGTTAACGGAAAACATGACAAGAGCACTGGCTCCATCGTGTCCACTAGTGGGTCCCACCCTTATTGTGAATGAAGTCATCTGGCTTGCAGGATGCAGAACAATCCTCCTGCTAATGCTTCGTTTTAACACAGCTCAAAAACGCCTCTAAACAGGACTGTAACCTTTTTAATTGTGCAGGGCAAAAACAACATATAAGTATATATGAGGCTTTCGGAGTTTAATTATTTCCGAAACATTTTCAGCATTGTTTAAACTGATTTTATTTCCAATAAAAAGGCTCCCGAAGGGCTGTTGCATCATCACACATTCCTTTAAAAAAATTAAGCCTGCTAACAAACACATGCTCAAATGAACAAGAGCATTCATAGAGCGCAAGCATCCACCAAGCCGAAAAAAACAAAACAAAAAGGACACAGCACCACTGGCTGAGCCTGCTGTGATACCACACTTCCAAAATCTTGTTCTATCTCACAATATTAAGGAATCTTTTGAAAAAATTTCCCAGATCCAGAATTTGATCTGGATCATCTCCAAAATTTACTAAAGTCTTCCTTGTCTAAATCAACAAACAAAAAAATCAAAAGCAAAACATTATCTCCTTGGTGGAGGATTTTATGTTTTATTTTGTTACTGGCACAAAATAGACCAAATAAACCAAAATAACATGACCTAATAATAATAATAATAATAATAATAATAATAATAATAATAACAATAATAATAATAATAATAATAATAATAACATATTTAGAAGCACTTAAAGAGTGCAAACCTCCACCAAGGCAGTACATTTGTCCATATCCCAGAATAATAAGAAAAAATAATTTTTAAAAATTCCCCGATGATTGTGATCCCGATCACTTCCAAAATCTAATGGAGTGCTATTGGGCCCTCCAAAAATTATCTAAATCTGTTCATAACTTTTTTGTACAAACAATTATGATTGTATGCAAAAAATAAGTCATGAAAAGATTTAAAAGTTATACCCCTTCAACACAAGTCTCTCAATAAATGCCATGGATGTATCAAAATCCACTTCTTGTACACTCTGTTACTCTGATGATGTCATAATTCTGAGGTTCAGTTATAAATAAAAATCCATACAGTATTGAGTTATGATTAAAAGGTGCTGTCTTCTCCTTTACATGTTTTATTTTTAAATTCCCCAGATGTTCTGGCGCCTGGGCTGTCATCGAATTCTGTGAAAGAAGAAGCTATACGTGTGGTGTAAGAGCTGTGAACGTGAACATCTCTGCACTTGGCCCTGTGCTTCCCATTGTTTGCATCAGGTTTTCAGCTTGATTGTTTATATTATTATTATTATTATATAACAGAAGGACGTCTAGCCTGTCTCTTTCCTGAGAGACAAAGAACGGGACGTGATCGGAGGTTAGTGTATGACAGCAGGATGACGATCTGTCCTGCCCGTGGGTGTGTTCCTGGTGTATTTGTGTATGTTTATATTTTTTCACATGGCTGAGTGAAAGTGAATGAATTCAATCTTCTATCAGTCCATAAACAAAGCCCTGTTTCCCTTTGCTAGATGAAAACGCACGCTCCAAAATCAGCCTTCCTTCCTTCCTTCCTTCCTTTCATCCATCCCGCTGTCACAGCATCCAGAACTCAGAGTAGCGGAGCTGATAATTTTAATAATGTTCCACCTTTTTCTCTCGTTCTCTGCAGAGGGCAGAAGGGACGGGAAATTAGTATGGGAGACATATTAAACTGAGTGCTATCGTTATCAAGATAATCGCGATTGCTTGGGGGGGGGGGGCTTGCTACTCTTTTCTTACTCTGCTGTGATGCATAACAGTTGTACAAGGGTAGAAGTGCTACAGCTAATAGTAAGATAGCAGATCCAGAGGCCCCAATGAGATTAAATTAAATGCGAACATGATTAGAAATTGCCGGCAAGTTTATAGATGATCTGTGCCAGTGTGTACCAATCTGACTTTCACAGATCCTCTCAGATCTGGAGATGGATGGATCATGAAATCATATGGAATGAACATCAAGATTGATTTTGATCTCTGATGGAACTCGACCACTTTTAATCTCTCACTCATTCACTCACCTAACTGCTTAACAAGCGGAGAGCCTGGAGAGGTTGGAGAATTTGCAACAACCAATTAGTCTAACGTGCATGTTTTTGAACTGTTTGAGGAAACCAAAGAACCCCGATAAAACCCTTGAAAGCACAGGGAGAAGATGCAAACCCCACAAAGAAATGCCCTCACTAAGCCTGGGACTCAAACCCAGGACCTTCCTGCTGTGAGGCAGACGTGCTGACCACTACACCACCGTGCCACGCACTTTTAATCAGTGATTTAATTACAATCTAATTATTATACCGATTTATGTATAAAATACAGGTTGTTCCTCTGAACTTCTTCATCTTCATCTTTTTCTGCTTGATCCAGGGTCAGGTTGCGGGGCAGCAGCCTAAACATTGAGGTCCAGACATCCTTCTCCCCACCCACTTCTTCCAGCGCTTTCAGGGGCACACCGAGGCGTTCCCAGCACTGCCAAGAAATATAGTCGTTCCAGCATTTTCTGGGTCGGCCCCGCGGTCTCTTCCCGGTTGGACACGCCCAAAACACCACACCAGGGATTAGTTCAGGAGGCATTCTAATCAGATGCCCGAGCCACCTCAGCTAGCTCCTCTCGACGCAGAGGAGCAGCGGTTCTACTCCGAAATCCTCCCGGATGGCCGAGCTTCTCACCCTACCCTTACCGCTGAACTATTCCATAAAAATCTGGAGGTAATGTGAGACGGGGATTCTCCGTTCATAACCTCCGTCATTTCCCCATAACTCTGCTTAAAGAATAATTTATTAAATACTAGTTGCTGAATAATTAATTTAAAAGGAGCCATCTCACTTTTCCCAGAATCCTCTGCATGAATTACGATTATTTTATGTTGTAATGTTCCTGAACTGACTTGGAGCGTCTCTTGAGAAAAGATAAAGCACCCTGTTCAAAGCTTCCACATATGACACCTGGATGAGGAAGAAGTTTGAAATACGTTGCAAAATGATACCTACAGATAAGAAGTAAAGTGGATGGATGAATAGATGAATAGATAAAATAATAGAGAGATGGATGGATGGATGAATGAGTGGATAAATGATGGACGGTTAAATGCGGATGAATAATAAATGGATGAATGGAATAATGATGGATAGTCAGATGGCTGACTGAATTGATAGGTAGAAAGATAAATGATAGATAGTTGGATGGATGAGTGGATGAATGATGAATGAATAAGGAGATGAATAGAATAAGTAGATGGATAGATAGATAGATGGTGCTTGCTGTCTCGGAAGTGATCTCAGATGTAAAAAGCCGGCGTGTGTTAGTGTTAATCCTTCCCAGCTCCCCGAGCAGTGGATGGAACGTTCCTGTTCGGAGATTCTCAAACCGGGAAAGTTTTTTCTTCCTCAGATGGAAAACTTGCAGCCGGTAATCCTGACACACGAATTACAAGTAATATAATCTCGTTCTTGTTCTCCTTCCACTCTGCCGAGTCTTATTAATCAAAACAAGAGGAGATTTCACACTGACGCTGTGCTTTTCTTCAACAAATAACACAAAAAGCAGGCGATGGCGTAGATGTCAAACCTCAAGATAACAATCAGCTCGGCTTGTTTTCACCTGTCTTTCTCTCGTTTGTGATATTTTATCATTTTTCTTTAGATTTGTTTGATTTTAAAGGGAAACCATCAGTTCAGTTCCTACAGAGGTGATACTCCCGATTTTCACTACATTCGAAACAGAACAGAGTTTTGGTGAAGGTTTTATTATTGCTGGCGTTTGTTTTTGTTTGTTTGTTTGTAAACAAAATCCTGACCACAGACATGCATGGATTTTCACCAAACTTGGTGGGGGCACTACGTGAGGCCCAGAGAAAATTTGGGTGTGGAATGTCTGGGACAAAAGTCAAGGTTGGAGCAAGGTCACAAGGTTTCCGAGATAGAGTGCTTATAACTTTAAAACAAGTGCTGACAGACATGCCGTTACTATGGGAACTTAGTATGAATGGAGACAATTACTTTTGACCTAAATTGACCTTCAAAGGTCAAACTTTATCCATTTTATAAATGCCTTAAACAAGTGTACTTGTTACAGCAACAACTGTATTTTTTAATCACTAGAATTATACCTAATAATAATACAATGATTTGTATTATTATTATTATTATTATTATTATTATTACTATTGGGATGGAAAAATGGTATCATCCTATTAATCATCGCAGATAACAAATGACAGCGTAAAAGTAAAAATGTTTTATTTTATTCTATTAAAGTTAAGAAAAATAAGCATTGACTCTAACATCAACTCTCAGTTCATTTAATCTAGTCTGAAATATTACAAGGGCTGCACCTTGAAAGTCCTGGGTTCGACTCCCAGACTCGGCGATGACGTTTCTGTGTGTAGTTTCCATGTTCTCCCGGAGTTTGCATGGGTTTACTCCAGGTACTCCAGTTTCTTCCCACAGTCCAAAGACATGCACATTAGGTTAATTGGCATTAGGTAAATTGTTCCAAATTGCCCCTAGATGTGAGTGTGAGTGTGGCCGTGGACGGTTGTATGTGTGTTGGCCCTGTGATTAACTGGCGGGCTGCTTAAGGGTGTACCTCACCTTCGCACAGGATGGGCTGAGATTAACTCCCCGCGACCCTTGTAGTCGAAAGGTTGCCTTGTAGTGCAAAAATAAAGACTGTCCTCACTGTCTCCATCGTTCCTAAAAGAATGATCAGTCTTCACTGCACCATATTCAGTACTGCGTATAAACACACACGTGTAAAGTGTTTGTGAATAACGTGCGAAATGTGTTGTTGTGCAAATCCGCATGATTTAATCACATGACTAAAGTTTTAGATCTCATAATAACAATAAGGGTGTATTCCTCAGAGTGTGCAGTAAATTTAATATAAATATAATTACCGCTCTTACCAGAAAGCTTTAGAAATTACATCACGTGCATTACATCCGGAACGATTACATAAAACAGTCCATTAAACACTGCGATGAAAATCTACATATTATTGCATTATAATGTTCAGCTGAGGGATGTGTTAAAGCCAAGCAATATTCCTCAATTATTGTCCCAAAAGAATATATTTACATATACATAGGAAATTTTGATGGAAAGGTGTGTATGATGCCAAGCTTTATTTGACACTGCGTCAGGGTTACTCCGCCACACAGCATGGAAAATGTACTAATGAGGGTCTATATGGGTGCTAGTTTTATTTACCCATGTGCTCATCTTGTGATATGGTCTGTAGTACACTGGCATGACCAAACACACAAACACACACACACACATACACACACAGTGGAAAAAAAATCTGGTTTATAGGACTTACAAGATGTGGTTGGACCTTTAAAGGTCACTTGTGGTCAAATATAACTGTCCTACTCAAAAGTCCTATGGTTTCCTCTTAGTTCTCCATAGTAACGGCAGCAGGTCTATTGGCGCTTGTTTTGTAGTTATAATAACTTAAAGTTCTTTGACCTTGATTTTGATCTTTCAAGGGCATTAAAGTTCAAAGGTGATTATGCCATTTGTTCAAGTTCAAGAAGCTTCATTGTCCCTTCAACCACATATAGCTGATGCTGTACATAGTGAAACGAAACAACATTTCTCCAGGACCTGGTGCTACATAACATAAAACATAAAGAACAAATTCTGAAAAAAACAACAACAACACAGAGCGAGGATCAAGGTTTTTGTCCTAGCCACATAAAGTGCAAAGTGAGCAACTCAGTGCAAACAGTGCAAAGACGATACAGTGCAAAAACAGTACAAAAAGAAAAAGACAACACAAGAATAAGACACTTAGACACTTAGACACTTGGACACTTCTAAACCGAAATAAAGAAAAATATGAAAAGGAATAAAAAAAATGAAACCATGTACAGAGTAGCAGCGGTTTAGGTAGTGCAAATGGAATAACATGGAAAGCAGTTATACGGTTTCCTCTCTGTCCCTTTTTGAATCTATGGGTCTTCGTCAATTTGTTTCTCAAATATACCTTAAAAGGTTTCAATTTTTTGACCAAAATTTTGTGACCTTGCTATGACTTTGAACTTTGACCTTGACATTCCAAAATCAACTTTTGTCTGGGATTGAGGTAGGGTAGTGTTCCCGCCAAGTTTGGTTAAAAATCTGTGCATGGATTTGGTCAGGATGTGTTCACAGAAAACAAACAAGAGGACTCTAGGGTGCCGATACATATGTGAAAATGATTCCTCGTGATTCCCGAACCACTCACTCATTATCTGAGACCCCGTTTTATATCCTCGCCATTAGGGAACAAAAAGTGCATTGATGTGAAAACCTGCTTATTTACTACATTCAGATCATCAGCCGATTTCATTTTATTGCCACATTAATGTTGCCGAGCCTCGACCGGACCAACTGGAGCAACAATGCCATGGAGATTACATGCTGTTTGTACAGGCAAGTTTGTATTTTTTTTTTACAATTAGAACTTAAAAACATAATACACTTGCTTTGATGTTTCTTTAGATGTTCTTTGGCTGATTATGTAAATGATTTCTTGTAAAATATAATCATGTTGTTTATAAATGTCAGATTTTATATCTTATTAGTTCCTGGATGATCGGTGCAAATATTTTGGTACGTCCATTACTTTTACTTGAATCTATTATATGAGCCCAGGGTTTGGTATGTCGTGTCTTTGATGTTTGTAGAGGATGCATTCATTAGAAGAAAGGCTAACTTTAAAATGATTCACGCTACGGGAATGCTTACAGACGTAACTCTAATCAGAGGCCACAGCTCTGCCTCAAATGTTCATTTCTATAAACATAAATGGATTTGACATGATTGGATCAGAGCATCCGTGATATCAGTCGCTCTCGGGACGTCTCGTATCTCTCCTATAATAGGCAGGAGTTAATGGTCAGATGATGATTTGTGAGGGAATGTTGGTGACACGCAGGAAGTGGTGGTTGAACTCTGTGATCTTGCCTTTTATAGACGCTCGCCTGCTGAGGAAATCCTCGCCTAATTAACTAAGTCTTGCCCAAAGGCCCTTAAGTTACTAGCACTTTCCGCTTCGGTCACAAGGAGAAAGCCAGACACTGATGAGGAACAGATGGAATACAGAAAGCCAGAGGTCAGAAGATCGAATCAGTGAACACTGAGAAGGGCACTAGGACATAGAGTTAGTTATGTTTGGATTCTTCTCACTGCTTGTCCTTGTATCTGATCTTCACAGCGCTCGATCATTCACGGAAAAAAAAACCTTGTATAAATCATTCTCCCCTCTGAATGTCGACACGCTGTTCCTAAACGTACAATCGACAGAGATGTAGCGCTGCTCTATAGCGCTATAAACATTCAGCCAAGATGACTAAAGTTTAAGGAAGGATCCTCCAGAACGTTCTTGTTGGTGATTCATAATCTTGGCTTGAAATGTTAATGGAGAACCATATTTAAGCTGCCAATGTTTTAATATACACTTCTTCCAGATACATTAATTCTTGGCACTGTACATTTCCTCCTTTTTTCCATCCTTCCTTTCTGAACGTACCTGGCGAACATCCAAGGACGAACTTCAGCGGCATTCCTTCCTGAATGGAGTTGATGAAAGGCGTGTTGTTGATTCTGACACGATATTTAAGGCATCTATAAGGCGTGAGTCAGAGAGAAAGGATTAGAGTGTCTGGTATCGGCTCACAAAAATAGAAACGCAGGTAATATTCACCTGAGAAACTGACACCTTCCAGAATCTACAGAGAGCGCTACTAATTTCACCTGGAATTAAAACCTCAGTAATGATGTTTGGCCGTGAATTATTCACTGACAAAACAAATAGCCACAATGCTATTTTTCTATATGTTACTTTTACCACTTACTAAAAGTATTCACTCGCCTTTTAGCTTTGTTATGACCAGAGATGGTGCAATACCACTTTTACTTTACAAGAAAGTTCCGGGTTCGAGTCCTGGGCTCAGCGAGGGGCTTTCTATGTGGAGTTTGCATGTTCTTCCTGTGCTTGCGTGGGGTTCCCTCCGGGTACTCCGGTTTCCTCCCACAGTCCAAAGACATGTACTTTAGGCTACCTGGTTCTGAGTATGAGTGTGAATGGTTATGTGTATGATGACATGCAATGGACTGGCGAGCTGTACAAGGTGTACCCTGCCCTCACCCAGAGTTGGCTGAGATAGTCTTCGGCCTTCCTGCGATCGTAGTAGGGCTAAGCGGGATTTGAAAGTGTAGAAAATACCGCGGGTTAAGCACCGGATCAGTTTAATAATTGCAACCGTGAAGGCATGACATGGCTTACCGGATGTTACCACAGATTTCCATTCAGTTAAGAATGTTCATGGAAGAGCGACTGGCATGTATATCAGGAAAGTGCAGGTTTCCTCCGCTCATCTTTTTAGAAAGGACCGCCTCTAAAATCTGCCTGAATGGTCACGGAATGTTCACCATCAATGTGAGACATTAGTTTAATCTTTTAATACAGTGTGCATGCAAGACGAACTGAAAGTGCAACATGATGCACATTCTAATACTGAAGATTAATATTATTATTGTTATTGTTATTGTTGTTAGAAATTATTATTAATGAACCGACCGGTGCCGAACGGAGCGCTTCAGTGGAACATGGTCATTTTAAAGGGTTTATTTGCTGACATGGCGAGCGAAAGGGCATAAACATCAGCCATAACACTCAAAACATTACAATCATTAACATTTGTTGTCTTTTTAATACATAAACCGCGTCCACGAGACTTCGTGTGCTTTAATGAAAGCTGGTTATTAAACTTTTGCACATTAAACACTGCAGTAGCACAAACAGCCCTCACTGTTAATCTGTACCCAGAGAAACATATTTAATTATGATTTGAATGTTTTGATCGTGTCTTGTGATGTACAGTCGGAGCGTTACGCCTGCTGGTGCTTCTTCTGCTCCCGAACTGCAATCAAAACGTCTGTTGTCAGTGAATCAGACAGATATATTATTACTGAATCTGGGACGTGTTCATCGGGTTGCCGTGTGTTTTGTAATGACAGCCGAAAGCTTTCGCACAACAGACATCATCATCATCATCATCATCATCATCAACATCAACATCAACATCATGTTGGTTTTTATTAATATGCCCAGTTTTGTTGTTTGCACACTGCTGGGTTTGAAAATGTGCTCTGAGCTTTGGGAATAAAGGTGATGTAATTGATGTGAAAGATGGAATTGATTGTAACCATGTTAATCTTGAACGCTTCAGTATGACTGAAAACACAGCGTAAAACAACACTCCCGCCTCACGCTGAGAAGGTTCTCTGTCTGAATCTCGGCAAAGGGCCTTTCTGTGTGGCGTTCTGTGTGCATGCTCTCGTCATGTTTGCACGGGTTTCCTCGGGGTCCTCCAGTTTCTTCCTACAGTCCAAAGAGATGCACATGTCAGCTGGTGGCTGTAAATCCCCCATAGGTGTGAGTGTGAATGGCTGTTTGTGTCTTCATTAGTCCTGTAATAGACTGATGACATGTTCAGCGTGTAATCCCACCTCTCACTTGAGGTCAACAGCGATTGGCTCCAGCCTCCTCTGCAACCCTGACGAATAAGTGGTACACATAATGATTGAATAGATGGATTGATTTTCATTCATTCATTCATTTTCTAAGCCGCTTAATCCTAATTAGGGTCGCGGCGAGGCTGGTGCCCATTTAAGCCAACTCTGGGCGAAGGTCGGGTACACCCTAAACAGCTCACCAGATTATTGCAGGGCCCACACACACACAACCATTCACAAGCTCACACCTAGGGGTGATTTGGAACTGTGCATGTTTTTAAACTGTGGGAGGAAACCAGAGTACCCGGAGGAAACCCATGCAAGCACAGGGTGAATGTATGCATGATTTGCTTAAGCAGGACAATCAAAACAGTATCACACTCTAACAAAAAACTCTATTTCTGAATATATATTGAAATTTCATAAAATAGCAAGCGCAGTGGTAGTCCAGTAGTGAGAACAGCAAGAAGGTCTTGGGTTTGAGTCCCGGGCTTGGTGAGGGTAACTTTACCATATTATACCATTTGTACCAATGGTCATACCATTTAAGGTGATAAAGGGTGTTTTTGTGTGGAGTTTGCATGTGCTTCCTGTGCTTTTATGGGTTTGCTCTGGTTATTACGGTTTCCTCCCACAGTCCAAAGACATGCAGTTGACGCTCCCTGCGACTCTAAGCTTATGGCGAATGACTAATGAATGAAAATGTACACAGTACCCTTTGCTGGGATTACTGCAATATCACACATCCTGGATGCAGAATTTGTTCTGGGTCATGTCCAAAATCTAATGGACTGTTTCTTGGACATCTGGAGATCTAAAAATGATTAGATAAAAAAAAATAATAATAAAATAAAATAAAAATTGTGCGTTCTTCATTATTCTTAGTAAATTTCCTTGATCATTACCAAATGAAAGTCTTCCTGAAAATTCAGGTCACAGTTTAACGGAATGTAGATTAAAGGATATAATTTTGACTTGCAGCAGCACCGTGTCTGAGTTTCGTATTCAGATAGCACACCCACATAACAAATCTCAACATCTAAAATAAATACTATTAAATACTAGAAGCACCCACCAAATAAATAAAATAAATAAAGTACACAGCACCCCCTGGTGGAACTGCTGTAAAACGACACTTCCAAGAAATTGTCTTCATAATTATCTCACAATGTTAAAGAATCCTTAAAAATTCCTGGATCATCTACAAAATCGAATGGAATGTTACTTGGGTCGTACTTCACCTCTCCAAATGAATTAATCAAAAAGAATTCCCTCAAACTTTTTGTGTAAAGTTGACAGCAAACAAATAAATGATCACCTACAAAAACATGGTGGAAATAATCATCACATGGCTATCATTGTCAGCAATAGTCTCTAGCTCCTAAAGGAAAGGTGAAAGTTACTACTGCTTTTAAAGATCGTTCTCTAGCTTACTCAGAGGGAACATTTTCCAGAAAATTCTACAAGACATCTGAGGACGTTTCAGATGGAGTTATGGACCCTGCCTCTTCATACCTGTGGTCGAATATACAACAGCTGTGTTAGAGGTGCCGTGCCGTACACCGGTGAGTGCTGGCTTCTTAAAACGACTGACATGGCAAGAATCAAGAGAAATGAGGAGGTAATGCTTCACTGGACGTTTAGAGTCAAGTTAGAGGATGTTGTCAGCACCCAAGAGCTGCATGTAAGACTAGAGATTACTGATCTACAGACCGCTATCAGGTGCAGGCGCCTGTGCTGGTACGGTACCTCCTGGATTAAGAAGGTCACCGAGTTCAAGGTTCAAGGCTACGTAAATCATGGCCGGAGTTGTTCTCTAATCACCTTGAGCTGATTGGCCTGTCCAGTAGAGATTGTATGGACTGGGTCAAGTAGTACTGGGTAGATACCTCACCGACTACCATGCGGCATCCTACCCAAGAACATGGACACCAGAAAATAGACAGTGAGTGAGTGAGTGTAAGTAAGTTATGTAGGTGGAGGAACTGTAGAAGTTCAGGAGCTAAATTAAGTTGTTTGGTGTTATTAATTCCTGAATGAAAAATGACTTCTTCTTCCAGCAGGCCAGTTGTTGATGTTGTTGTTTTCTTCTTCTTCTTCTCCATTAGTCTGTACTCCAGACTTTTTCATTAACTTGCATCAACCGATTGGCCACAATACATTAACGCCAGACGCTACAGTTCATTAACTAGCAAGACACTGAGACTAAGGCTAATAAGAGAAGCATTAGCGTTAGCCTGTTGGAGCCATTTGCGATATAGCTTGAGTTTGTCATGATCGAGGAGACGGAACGACGGAAACGTCACACGCCGGAGCATTCGATATGGCTGGCTTTAATGAAAATGTCAAGCTGTCCATTTCTATTGAATATCATTATCTGTTAAAGATCACGACATTAAAGAGATCGCGATGCGTATAAACAGCAGGCAGGTAAGCAGAGTACGAGCCAGTGAAGAGCCATTCCTCAAAAACAATCTCAGAGGAGTCAGACACACGGTTCTATTCATCAGCCGAAGTGTTGGAGTCAGAAAAAAAAAACTTGTCCAGGCGGTGAGTCATGCTAGTCATGTAACAATGCGACGTTCTTGATGATCATGGGCCTTAAGTAATGACTTTAAGTGCAAAATGCTCAAAATGTGCGTTAGATTTTTATTAATTTTTTAATCTTTTTGTAAATTGAAATAAAACATTTAGCCAGAAACAAAATATGTGTAATTATTTGTGTGTGATAATTTAGAAAGTTCATTATATGAAGTTCACACAGCAGCCAATAAATATTCTTAAAATACATTTTAGACAATTTAAAGGACCCAGAACCTTCTATGCTTCATGAGGTTTTCGTACAAAAACAATTTTTTTTAATACTTTATCTATTTTTTTATTGGTTGAGCCCTGTATGGGTGTGGTCTTGGTCAATATGGGAGGAGTCTGTTTTGGAGGGGAAAATTGCAATAAAACCAGAAAACTAGCCAGCTAACATTAAACTGCTGCTTTATTATTATTTTATTTTATTTTTTTTAGACATTATGAGTGCATTAAGTAGATTAAGGCTAAAAAATTAGGGAAACTGAACAGCTGTTGTCACATATCTATGAATCAGGAAGGTGAACATCTGATTCCAGGCACCAGTGAGTTATGTTCCTGTGTTTGTTTGTTTCTTGGTGGAAAATTTGTTATTGCGTGGAGATTTCTTGAAGTTGAAAAATATGGCAGCCTTTTTTCCTGGTTTGAATTTTGGTTGTGAGAACTTAAAAAAACTTTGTAAGAGACTGTATGTGTGCAGAAGTTGTTCGGTGAAGTGTTGAGTGGCCCAGACATTGTTTGTTGTTGTTAAATAGTCTTTAAATCTTTTCTGGAAAAGTACTGCTGCTTATACCTGGATACAATTTGGCACAAATACTCTTTAAGACCTTAGAAATATGTGTAGGGATGATATGTATGTGTGGGTGTGTGTGTTTTATTTATATACATATATATACATAGGGTTCGGAATTTAAAAACTGATGACATCATCAGCGCCTTTATCAAGTCTCCTGGTCCAGGACCTGGGCGGATCCTGCTACTTGGAATACTTGAGGTAGGTTATATGTTTGCATTGGCTGTGGTCTGTGAGTTTAGAGGACTACAGTGGCAAAGCATGAGGGAATTTTTTGGACCTTTTTCAGGTCTCATAAGTTATTGATTGCTGTAAAGTCCAGTTCAACCAATATAAGAGTTTGTGTATACAGCTAAAAATGTACCACCCAAGCCTTAAGTCACAATTGTGAGATTAATAAAGAAAGAAACAAGTTGCACTCCCCCACCGCCACCCATTTGTCCTACTGGTTCCGGAATCAAACCAGTGACCTTTCGGTCCCAAAGCTGCTTTTTTAACCATTAGGCTACGGCCGCCCCAATTATTTACTTTCTTCAGACAGCCGTGACACCGCCCCTTTAAACTTGAGATAAACACCAGGGTTTCCTGTTATTCACAACCTGCCAAACAATGATATTTCTATATATTTATAATCACCAACATTATATTCATTATAATGCACAAAGCTCAGAAATTCGAACCAAAGAAATTTTGTCAAAAAATAATAAATCTGGTAGTTGATTCTGTTCAAGAAAAAACCTGAAGAGAGATATTTTAATGTTTATCATCAAACTTGGTTGCATAAATTGTACTTTCTGTTCTTTATTCCTTCTTGTGACTTGATACATACAGTTAGTCTATGTCTGTAAAAATCATGGTGCCCCCTGGTGGTCCAAAAGCCCTGCATGACACAAACACACCGGCAAGTATCAGGACGGTTTGCAAGATGAGATATTATAGATCACTGAACAGACATAGTTTCGAACAGGAAATCAAGTGCCTTCAGAGAGAGTAAACAAATGGCACATCGAACCTTGTGGCTGCTTCATTTACTGATTAAATGCTCGACTCATTGTCTTCTTTCAGTGGCGTAATTGATAGGCTGGCCGAGCTGTTTTTGGAGATCAGAAGAGCATGTAGAAGCTGGAACATTACCCTTTCTCTTAAACTTTGTAGAGAGTCAATAGGCAGGTCGAGTGTGTCAGGAAAAGCCAACGCCAGACAGAACTTTGGAAGCATTACAAGGTATAGTCCTTTACCGTGATTAATAGCAGCTCCTTTCGTTTTTGTTTTAACTTATTTATTACTTGGTTCTGCTTTTGTGTGCCAGAGAGGAACATTTGCTGAAGAAAACAATCCACATCCATCAACCATGTACAGAAATATATACAGTATCTTAGCCAACAAAATCTATAATTAAAGCGTTTGATAGTAAGTCTTTTGTATTTAAAACTTACTATCAGAATCAGAACTATTTCTTTTCTTACCAAAAGTGTCAGAAAAGCCAGTTAGCACAGATCTAGTTGGTTTGCTGAAGGCCTGTTTGGTAAAAAAAAACAAAGCAAAAACAAACCCTAATTCCTACTTCTTTTTTTTTTTTTATTAAAATCAATTAATTTAATTCTATATTTTATTGCTTTTTGTGGAATGAGTGTAAATTGAAAAGAATGGCTTTATTTATCTTGTGGTTTTCTAGCAGAACTCGTGGAAATTAGTGTTTCGTTACTTCTGGTTTCCGATAAATTAGCATTTTAAAGAAAAAAACAAAACAAAAAAACTAAAAATTCTGGAAAATAAACAAATATGTGTTTAATATGAAATACTTTAGCCAGGAATCCATACACACACACACACACACTCACATAAATATATATATATATACACACACAGTATATATGGATGTATAGAATGTATTGGAATTGTATTTATGTTCAGAGGCTTGAGTGGGGAAAACAATAAGCTTCTGAATCATTTCTATTCTAAATGCAGTCACAATCAGGTTTTGTGCCTCATGGGGAAAAAAAAGAGAAAAAAAGAATCAATTTGTTCCTTTCAGTCTACCTTTGCCAGGTTCACAAAAAGAAAAGGAGGATTACGAAATCAGACTGAGACAAATAAGAAAGAAAAAATGTCCCAAAAGGGTGAATCAGTTATTAAACATTATTGGTCGTCTCATCTCTTATTCCAGCCCACAGTCATGGGTTTGGTTGAAGGGAACGCTGCCACTGCCACATGATAGATTCGAGGACTAAACAGAGCCGACTGAAGTTTCAAGGTGAAGAGGCTTTTTTTATGAACTGGAGGATGGGATCGGATAACTCTGATGCGATCATGGTTTCCATTAAAGCTAACACAGCTGTGGAGAAGCCTCATCCGTCATTGTGATGCAGAACAAGAGCCCTGTGCAGGTAGAAACGCTCTTTCCATTCCATGGCACAGGATAACATCAACTAAACCAGGATGGAGCAAGTCCCTCCTCTGTGCTTCTTCATTCATCCTCTTTTTACATTTTACATTGTTTTTATACAGCTGTTTGTCGAGTGGGTGCCGCGGCTGCACGGTGGTTAGCACTCACAGCAGGAAGGTCCTGGGTTCAAGTCCCGGGCTCAGAGTTTGCATGTTCTCTCCATGTTTTTGTGGGTTTTCTTTGGGTTATCCAGTTTTTTCCCAAAATCCAAAGACATGCATATTAGGCTAATTGTCTGTTGCAGACTGAATGCGACTGTGAATAGTTCTTTGTTTTGGTCCTATGATGGCCCTGCGAGCTGATGGGGGGTCTTCAACTTCAACTTCGCCCAGAGTTGGCTGAGATAGGCTCCAGTCTCCCGACGCTCCTAGTAGAATTAAATGAAACTTAGTGTCAACCTGACCTATGTATATGAAATGGTGTTACATAAGTTTCCCTCTGACATTATTCTTTCTTTCTTTTTTTTTTTGATGCTGTCTGCATCTCGCTCCAGTCCGCGCTGCATCAGGTTTCACGCAGAGAATCTCCATTAGCAGTCTGAAGAAACATGGCTTCCATCAGAGCCCCAAGACAATGGCTGAAGCATGCTAGCCTCGGGCGCTTTTGCTAGGTCGCTCCTGTTTGTAAACTCGAGATGTTCTGGCTGCGCTGACCATGGAGGAGGCTGGCTACCAGCGTTTCATGGCCTTAAGGTTAATGTACATCATTACTTCCTGCCAGAACGCGTCCTTTTATGCTTTTCTAGAGAGTTAAAAAAGCTACCGAGAGGACAAAAATTAGCAGATGTTGATTTCATTATAGGACAGAAAGAGACTTTTTAGAAAATGGGAGAGAGGCAGACAGAAAGAAAGACATTGGGATGGGGAGAGTTAGTTGAATTACAATGTTCCTCTGCGCTCTTTGAGAACCTGGAGGTGCAGTTGGTGGGCGGCATGGTGAAAATCTGGAGCCTACTGCTGATTTGCGGCAAATAAAGAGGTAATTAGCTTCCAGACTAGACTGTTTCGTAACTATACAGTGTTTCTCAGTTGTTAGCCAGGGATTGTAGTTTTTAATCGCCATGTTTGTACACTTTATTAAATCAAAACGTCTCCTTCAGGGTGATCCAGGACCCCTCATGCACATCATGCTCCTGATCCCTCTGATGGTTTATTCTGTGTTGACCAGCTCGCTCTATGTTACCAGGTATACATCACAGTTACTCGTTGTAGTCATGACTGCTGCAACATACGCAGCGAGTACAAGTGTAGATTTCCTCTGCCCGTATTTTGATGTGAGACCATTATATATTTTATAATATAATATAATACAGATATTTATTTTATATCTAATAAAAGAAAAGTATTGCAGGAAAAAAAAACTTTTGTAGTTTTCTGGGCCTGAACACCAACGCATTCATCTAATCCTGATATCATCAGCTAGCTTGCATCTTTTCGCCGAGCCGTCTTCATGTTCGCACATTTCCACTCCATTCATTCTGCGCAAACTATAAATCAGATCAGATATGTGAGGTGACCGTTTTCTCCCTGTTTACCCAAGCCTTACCTCTCTCTCTCTCTCTCTCTCTCTCTCTCTCTCTCTCTCTCTCTCTCTCTCTCTCTCTCTCTCCCCCTCCTCCTCCAGACAGATTTACACCCCTTCAGGCTTTTCTCCACCACATTACATTCCAGTCAGCTGTTTTTATTTTCCCGCCACCCCTCCTGACCTGCTTACCCAGCATTCTCGGGCCCTAGGATGACCCTAAACTGAAACGTTTTTTTCAGGCCATCCCGAATCCATCACTACGCCGGCCCCAAGCCTTTCTATTTATTTATTTATTTATTTTTAAAACGAACAAGCGACGATACAGGCGTTCCATAAAGGAGACATAGAGAGTGAGACTGAGAAAGATGAAAAGGAGCAGGACTACGGGGAGATGAAGAAGCGGAGAATCGATGGAGGAAGAGGGAGAGATGCAATAAGCATGAGAGCGATAGGGCGAGGGAGGAGAGACAGAGATGGAGGGAGGTATGATGGTGCAGATAAGGCCACGGCAAAGAAGAGAGATGGAGGTAATAAACTGAGCCGGGTAAAGGGAGTAGCACAGCAAGTGTGGAAATGCAGGAACGTCAACAGAATAAAGAGCGTGATGAAGAAAAGCGTAGGATTTTAATGGGGGTTAAAATGCGGCAGGTTTCAGGTGAGATTATGTAAATCATGTAGGTGTGCAAAAAGTTAATTAAATACATTTGTACACACATAACGTGAACTGTGTGCTGAGAGAATCATTTCTCTCTCTCTGCTTGCAAAACTTCTCTCCACCTTATTCTTCCTCCTCTTCCAGAATTCTGATTTTAATGGACGTACTGAGGGTTTGTACTCTTCATCTCTCATCCAGCCGGTGATGCCGTATGCTATACATCAATCAAGAACCATCATAGTGCTTCGTCGGCCTTTATCTTCTGCAGTTAGCACTACAGCTAACCATGCGCGTCTAAAGTTAAAGGGTGCATCTCAAAACTTTACCTGGGTTATTCCTCGCTCCACAATCTGCAGTTGCACCGGAAGCCTGTGAGACGAACCCAGGACCTTCTTGCTTTGAGGGGGACTTGCTGAACACTATGCCACCATGCCGCGTGTTTCTGTGGTGGCTCAGTGGTTAAGGCAATGGGTAAGTGATCCAAAGGTCAGGAGTTCAAGGCACAACACCGCCACTGATGGGCCCTTAACCCTCAATTACTTAGTTGTTTAAAGCACTGATAATTGTAAGTCACTCTGGGTAAGAGCGTCTGCCAAATGCCATGAATGTAAATGTGTTTGCATGTTCTTCCTGTGCTTGCATTAGTTTCTTCCACAGTTCAAAGACGTGCACATTAGGCTAATCGGCTGTTCCAAATTGCCCCTAGGCGTGAGAGTGAATGGTTGTTTGTGTATCATGGTTGATGTGTTGGGGTACCCTGCCGTCACCCAAGTCCAAGGTTTGGGTGCTCCATCCTCCCCAGGACCCCACTGTATAGGACTGAGTGATTCAGCAGATGAGTGACTGACAATGAGTTTTAAAAATGTTTATTTAGTACATTTTACATTGGCAGGAAATAATGTCGCTCTACGCTATGAGATCTGCCGTCATCCAGGCACAGGAAGTTCAGTTACAGCTTGAGTTCTCTGACCTGCTGGCTGGTTCATGGACCTCCACTTCATCAACTTTGAGCAACATTTACTCACCGAACATAAACATTTATATTGATCATGGAACGACACTCAGGGAAAGAGGTACAGGACTCTGGGAAGATCATCTACTCTGAGGAGTGTATCACGTGCATCATGTGACACCATCCAAAACACTTTCTGTAATGGAGCAAGAAAACGTGAAGCTTTGTTTCCTCCCCGCGTCACTCAGAACTACTGACGAACCCATTATTCATTCATTCGTTTTATGAACCGCTTAATCCTAATTAGGGTCACGGAGAGGGTGGAGCCCATCTCAGCCGACTCTGCTCCCTGGACAACTCGCCAGGCCATCCCAGACGAACCCATTAAAGCAGGAAAAGGATCAAAAGGAGGAACTTGTTTAAAATCTCTCATATTAGGTCCTGCGATATTCTTTACTTCTGCATTGCTGTTTATAAAAAATTACTTTATGAATGGAGGCTTGCCAGGAAAGTCTCTGGAGTCGTTTTAAACCCTGTCTTGGAACGTTTGGAATCCTTATTGAGTAAGCACAAGGCTTTCTTTATAGCTCATTATTTTTTTTTATTCTTAAACTTTATAGTAAAAGATTTTGGACCTCCACCTCACACACCTGATAGTAATCACATTGCTTACTCGCAGGACGTGAAATGAAGCTTTTCGTCCTGGTAACGGCGTGTACACAGATCTACGGTGGCGCATTTCTGTCAGGTGGCCTCTATGATCTCATTACATCATATATAGTTCTTTAAAATCACACCTGCTTTCCAAAGAAACCACATATGGTGGGTGGTGTTGGGGGGTGGGAGTAGATGACTTGGCAAAATGACACGACCTGTCTTTTTCATTTCTGTTGATCCAAACCAGCGTAGTGTGACTTAAGTGCCTAAAGGAAGCGGTCTTTGGAAGAGAGAGATTTCGTTTTCCTAGACATTCGCCAAAGAGGACCCATTCACTTCAAGAGGTGGGGTTTCTGCACAAGTTGGAGTGAAGAGGTGCAGATCAATAGTACAATGGGAGTGTACTAGGAGAGCAAAGACACTTCTATTTCATCAGCCATAAAGAAGGAGCTGACGCATATTGGTGATTTCTGATTGTGCTTAAAAGAAATCGGTCACGGAATTTAAAATCAATAAAATGAAAAGAAAACCCTGACTTGGAAGCCTTAATACGTTTGCATTCACAATATTTTAATTACCTAAATGAGTGTTTCCTTATAATAAGTGTATTCTTTATATTGTGGTACCGGTGGTGTAGTGGTTAGGGTGCTGAGCTCATGTTTGAGAGGTCATGGGTTTAAATCCAAGGTTTTAACCACATAGTGTAAGGTACTTCTGGCAGGCACACATAGATTATTATTACTTGGCATAGCTTTAATGAAATGTCTCCCCCTAGTGGGTGTCAGATGAATGTTTTGCCCTATGTTTAAAATGGGGTTTTTCAGGTTTCAAGATTTTTTTTCAATATGATCCCATACACAGATCGCCTGCAAAATTTTACAAGTTCTTCCCAGGCAAAGGTCCCACCCCTCCACCAAGTCTGATGAGAATCAAATCATACTAAAATGAAAAGAAAAAAATCATTTAATAAATACTTGGTAAAGATAATTTAATACATTTCTGTATCTGGATCGTGATGCAGATCTACTCCAATTGTTATGGGTTCTTGGTGGGCCCACACTCCATTTGGCCCATGTTGGTTCAATAGTTTTCTGCTTAAGGACAAACAGACGCTGGTCGCTTGGCAGGGAAGGTAACAAATCCACAAACCTCTGATCCAGACCACGCCCACTTCCAGTTCAAATCCTGTTCTAGAGAGATGTAGATTTCACATAAACAAGACAGGAAAAAAAGGTTCGATTTTTTTCACATTTAACCTTACAGTCAAACTGACTGAATTTCCAAACAGATTTAAAAGAGAATACGATTTAGCGCTGTTTGAAGTGGCTTAGCTTTCAATCATGGGTCTTCAAGGCATCCCATTTAGAAAGGCCCTCGAATACAGCGTCCCTGAAAATGTGCTGATTAAGAAATTGATTTAATATCTTCAGGGTTGGATTGACAGCTGCTGGAGTCGTGCTGGACCCGTCCACACATAATGGGGGGAAAAAAACCCTTCAGCTAAAGCCGTCATGCAGGATAATCATCTCATTCAGAGTGAAAATGACAGAGTAAAGAAGAGGAAGCGCTGGAGATGGAGATGATTTTAAAAATTAAGGAAATGAGGTATATAAAGGAAGGGAAGTTGTAAACAGGAAGATCATTTGTTGGACCTTTCGGCTTCTTATAGAAGTCAGTCTGTTTATGAGTTGTTAGCTTCTGGGCTTACACATGGAGACAGCAGGACGTCTTCACCGAGTAGCCAGAAAGAATTTTTCTCTTAATGCTCCGATTTCAAAGAAAAGTACTGATAAATACTGCAGGCTTTACGGTTGTCTGGGAAATCTGGGCTTGTGGTCAAGGTACTAAAAGTATGTTGTGGTGGTTAATACGTCCTCATGGAAGTTCTTGGATGGACCAATGTTGAAAGATAAGGGAGGTTTTTTTTTTCACTGATTTGGTCACTGTTCACACACCATACATACTACATTATCCATGCTGGATGGAATAATAATAATAATAATAAAAATAATGTTAATAATAACTATTCGTTGAATTTTCTAAGCCACTTAATCCTAATTAGGGACATGTGGAGGATGGCACCCATCTCAGCCAACTGGGTATTCACACTCACACCTAGGGGCGATTTGGAACAGACAGTGCATGTTTTCATACTCTGGGAGGAAACAGGAGTACCAGGAGGAAACCCACACAAGCACAGGGAGAACATGCAAACTCCACACAGAAATGTCGAGCCAGGAAATAGATCCCAGGACCTGTGGGGGCGGACATGTTAACCACTGCACCACCGTGCCGCCCATAATAATAATAATAATAATAATAATAATAATAATGGTGATGATAATGACATAATTCCAAGGTTTTGATTCTGAAAGCCAGATCTTATGATTCACGCAGTTTGGCGGTCTCCGTGGCGTTCTGAACAGCTGCGAAACCAGTGCTAAACATGGCTATCTTGCTGTTATGATCCACCACATTCTGTCCAGCTGAAGTGTTTATGTGAAGCTCAGAAGAATTTTATTGTCAGGTGGAAGATGTCTTAACAAGCTGCTGTATTAAGTTTTCCGATAGCGTTCGGCTCCTGATAGCGACGATGGCGTCACTGACGGCGTAGCGTGGTAGTGCGACTACAAGATAAATCTCACAGATGTGAGGTTTCAGAATCCTCAACCGTCCCTGATAAAACACTTTGGAATCAGATATTCTAAACTCTTCCTGGACGGAGATGGGAAAAGGGGCACGGATTTTACATTTTTTTATATCAGAGCATCACTTTTTCAAAGAAATCTTTTTGTTGTTGTTGTGGTAGGGAAGAAAAATGTGAAATCCGACCCCATTTCCTTCCCTCTTTTTTCCCCCAGCTGTGTATATTTTTTTCTTTTCTTTTTTCATTTTTTTGCGATTGCAACATCTGGGAAGGGTTTCTCCCAGTAATCTCTCCAAGCTCAGGGGCCTGCTCTGCATCATAATAGTGCTCGGTCCCTTTCTTTCCTCTCGCTAAGCCCACCAATAAACGAACACATGGCTGTGGTGCACAGTATGAGGTAATGCTTACATGATGTGCACGAGAAACCCACAAACTGATCAACCTTCTTGCAAAAGAGTTCGAACAGGATTACAAAACGCTCACGGACAAACAAAAACACAGATAAGACTCAATCTTACACACCTCTTGCTCCCAGAGCCAGATGTTTACTCCTACTTTTTCCCCCTCCAAGCGATACGTTCACATTATGTCAGCTCTCATGCCGTCCGTAGCGCCTTGGCAACTGCATCATTGTGCCTGGTACCTCATTTGATTTTATTGATTTAGATTTAGTGTTTTGCAACAAAGCCTCACTTTTTACTGCTCTCCGGAGATCGCTTCTCTCGCGAGCCCTTTGGAGTTATTATGCACGTTTTAGATGCTGTAGCTGGCTCACAATGTTGATGAGCATCTTGAGTATCTGTTACGATGTTATCTGAGGTCATCATGGACATTTTTATATATATATATATATATATATATATATATATATATATATATATGAAATCCCCTGATGAGTGGGCAACCACGAAACAGGCTTGTCGGGATAAAATTGTAGTACTGTTATTTTTTCCCACAT
>JAOUQZ010000019.1:18712213-18723634 GCA_028564935.1 Neosilurus hyrtlii
TTGTCGGGATAAAATTGTAGTACTGTTATTTTTTCCCACATACTATATATATATATATATATATATATATATATATACATACTGTAGTACACGACCATCGTAATCATCGAACATCAACCCGAAATGAGCATGCAAGGGGTCAGTGGAGAGAACAGAGGGTGAGAGGAAATCGAATGCTCTCAGAAGTGCTCTCTAACTCGCCAAGACCACTTCCTGAGGATTCTCAGCAGACTTGCAAAAAATAGCTATCAGAACAATTAGCCTTGTCCTCTTGCAGTGCATGTCAGGGTTATATACACACCGTTCTGTCCATGATATTAGTAACATTGCCATCTTTTTTATTTCTCTTGAAATCGTTTCCCTTCTTCTGTTTTTTTTAACACTCCATCTCAGACTTTTCCACTTTCTACCAATTGTCGTTGCACTGGCAAATTATCACACATGCACAAGATCGTTCCTCCGGTCACACCGTCTCGTTATTGTTAGTGTTAATGTAAACAGAAACTAGATGTAGAGCAGGTGAATAAGAGATACTAAGCCCGTGAGTTGGAGTGGTTTCAGGGATCCTTTATAATTAACCAAACTGAACTGATAATGAAATATAAAACACATCAAATCTTCACCAGAGAAGGGGGACCTTTTAAAGCCTCATGCTATAATCTTTTAATTATTATTATTATTTTTTTTTGCTGAACTGCTTAATCTATTAGGTCACAACTTAAGAAACTTGGCAGAAGCCGTGATAAACTTTCAGAATTTGCACAGACAAGCATTAACACCATGAAGCTGACATCCACAATTATGCAAACAGGAGAAATGATTAATTTGAATTTTTTTTTTTACTACAGCAAGCAAACCGTCATCATCTTTACCCCAATGTGTGATTAAGCATCTCTGGAACAACCCAGCGCCTGACACGGTTCTTTTTAAAATAAATACCAGAGGAGGTTAAAAAAAATGCAATTGATCTCCTCAGGAGAGTCACAAGTGACCGTCGTTATTCACGTGTTCCAGCCGTACCTGATAGACGCTTCTCACGTGCACTTCTCCAGAATATATCCCAAGCCTTATTGGTCGAGTCCTTCACATGCGCGCTGAAGGACCTCCGGAGTGGAGTTTTCACCGTGTGTGCCATATCCATGTGCTGCTCGAGAAACGCTCGGTGCTCGTCCCTCACTCCATCTGCCAAGAGACGTGAGCCGAGAGTAGCATGAGGAGGAAAGTCTCGCTTCCAAGTTTTCACCCTTGCAAAATAATTAATAAATAAATAAAGTCTTCATGTAATGTGTTGCACACTCTCCTCCAAGCATGTGAGAGAATGTAAGAATGAGGGAGGGGAAAAAGAAAAAGGTTTTCCCTCCAAAGACAAACTAGGGGTCAAAGACGCCTGAAAAGGAAATAGGGGTTGAGCACTAAACTTCTTGCTTTAGAGCCAGAGATGTTTCTTCATCCGTTCAACTGTAATTAACACACACGCACACACACACACACACACACACACACACACTGGTCTGTCTGCAGAGTGCTGAGATAAATATTAAGGTTGAAAGAGAGCGTGAGTCTGGGGAACTGGATGAATAACCGTCCCTTGTGTGTTGTTTGGTCTCGTACATCTTCCTCTTTTAAAAGCAAAAGGAGAAGTTCTTTTCTCGCTGACATTTCAAACGTCCGTCTTTCTTTTCTAACAAGGTTCACTTTGACTTCACAAGCCATGTTTTATACTAGTGAAGAAAAGTAAGTACTATAAAACTTCCAAGAACTTAAAAAAACAAACAAACAAACAAACAAAAAATATATATATACACACACACAAATCACTTTCAATCAAAATAAAGCCAAACAAAACCCTGACCACGCCCATGTAAGGATTTCCCCAAAACTTGGTGCGGACACCAGCCTTCCAGAGCATGTCCAGACATCAATTGATTTTGGAATGTCTGGGTCAAAGGTCAAGGTGGAGTGAGGTCACAAAGTTTTGGAGATGGAGCACTTGGAACTTGGAAACAAGTGCTGATAGACAGGCTGTTACTATGGAAACACTAATAGGATACCATATATGGACAAATGAGACAGTTACAGCACGGTGGTGAAGTGGTTAACAGGTCCGCCTCACGGCAAGTTGGTCTTGGGTTTGAGTCCTGGGCTCGGTAAGGGTGTTTCTGTGTGGAGTATGCATGCTCTGCGGGTACTCCGGTTTCCTCCCACAGTCCAAAGACATGCACATTAGGCTAACTGGATATTCTCAATTGCCCCTGGGTGTGAGGCAGCGTGAATGGCGTGTGTGTGAATATTAATAATTATTATTGTATATTTTTGTATTTTACTTCTTTCTGGTACGTCAGTGTGTTACGCTGTGACGCTCCTACTTATATCGTTATGTGGGTAATTCTCAGAAAGTTCGTATCTATATTTGTATTTGTTCAGAACACATTATCTGTTCACTGTTAATCTAAACATTCATATTCAGTGACATCATGTCTGCCATGATAAATATCCCGCACACAAAGCTCCGACTTCTGCATAGATAACACACCGAGCTGAGCTACGTTACAAAACCACACACCACACAGAGATTAACAGCGGTAACTCAGATGCTGTGAGCCAATTTCCCATAATTCCACAGTGGATCTTACCTTATGTTCTGGATCTCCAGTTTAAAAAAATCTGAGCTTGGTGCAAGTTGCAAAGTGTTTGGGTTCACACTGACCCTTTCTGTTTCACAGTACAAAGAAAAATACTTTTATATACTACACACGATCGGTGCAATCTGATTGGTTCTCTATTTTGCGGTAATAGACATTATTATATTATCCACCCTGCAAATTCGGACAAAATCAATTAAAAATGTGGGACATTGGGGTAGTGGTTAGGACGTTCGTCTCACAGCAAGAAAGTCCTGGGTTTGAATCCCGGCTCGACGAGGGTGTCTCTGTGGAGTTTGCGTGTTCTCCCTGTGCTTGTGTGGGTTTCTTCTGGGCACTCTGGTTTCCTTCCACAGTCCAAAAACATATGCATTAGGCATACTGGTTCTTCCAAATTGCCCCTGGGTGTGAATGTGTGTGTTTTAAAGGATGTTATATACTATTTGTGCTAAAAATTCTATTAGTGAATTTCTTTCTCTGTTTAAAAATTATTTATTTGTTTACATTTTTGCTAACTGACTCACTTTCCAGCTGGGGCCGTGGGGAGGCTGGAGCCAATCTCAGCCGACATTGGGCGAAAGAGGGGTACACCCTGAACGGCTTTGCTATATCATCGCCTGGCAACACGCACAGCCATTCACACTCACACCCAGGGGCAATTTTGGAACCGGCAATTAGCCTGAAGTGCATGTCTTTGGACTGTGGGAGAAAACTGGAGAACCCAGAGGAAACCTATGCAAGCATGGGGAGAACGTACAGACTTGACACAGAAGCACCTGAGCCCGGGAATCGAGTTTGCCTTAAGGCAGACACACTAACCACCGTGAAACTGTGCCGCCGGGTACTTTATTATTATGAAACAATATTAAAAAAAATATCCTGTTTAACTATTCATAAAGCCCAGATTTCATAGTTTAGCAACAACGCTGGTTCTGAGCAGAACTTTGAAGGAAGGAAGGAAAAATGCTGATTTGCATTTGATTTAATTTACATGAAAAATCAAATGCATGATGGGAAACGAAGGCGAGATCATTATGTCTATGGATTCAGTGAACTGTGATGTATTAGGTAGCACTTCATCTTCCTGAGATGTCTTTACACAAAGTGAATAAACCAGGAACATGAGGTTTACTGTTGCTTCCTGAATAAAAGTGGAAGGTGTACGGTTCACATCCCCTGAGACGGAGCCAGGAATGAATCTCAGCTCCAGAATCAGGAAGCATGATAAACAAACTCGGTGTATGATCTGTGCAATTATAAATACGACATGTTTATGCATTTTAGATGATCGAGAGAATTATAGAAACATGATTTATGCTAAGAGGACTGTAACTCTATTAAAGTTCCCCATTAACTGGTGAATATCTGATGTGTTCTATCTTCTGTTGGTGCAAAACACCGTATTGGTGCTGATTAATTTTTTTTTGCTATGCTCCTAATACAGAAAATTTGTTTTCCATGAAAAAAAATTCTGTAGTTTTTTCCCTGTGTGTGAGATGACTGTCTTGCTTCCCTGAAATTTTCAAGTTGCTAACAACAGTCGTTTTGATATGGTTTTATATGTTCCACCAAAATGGCAGTTTTTCAGTGTCTCCATTTAAAAATAAAAAAGTTTAATTCGGTGTTGATGCTGAAACTGCTGTAATGTTGTAGACACACATAACCTGTAATAAATGTTGGTTGAATTGAAGAATATGGGCATATGGGTTGAAGAGGCAGCGGTGCCTCAGTGGTTAGGGCCCTGGGCTACTGATCCGAAGGTCTGGGATTTAAGCCCCAGTACCAAGCTGCCAATGTTGGGCCCTTGAGCAAGGCCCTTAACCCTCAACTGCTCAGATGTATGAAACATGTTAAATGTAAGTCGCTCTGGATAAGGCTATCTGCCAAAAGCCATAAATGTAAAAGAAATCTATTCAAAATTATGGATTTTATCTCAAAATTTCTGTTTGAATTCATATTGCAATATCGTAAATATTATGCATCTCAGAATAGTATATTTTTTTGTATTATTTAAATTATGTGAAATCTGAATAAGCTGAGTTTTATTTCTATGCCACTTAAGATACGGACACTACATACAATGAAATTATTAAACAAATTGTGTTTCTTTTCATCTCAATAACACTGTCTGATTCTGTACAGTCGGTTCCAGCTCGGATGATGCAAAGTATCACTGTATCATTCATTAGGCTGCAGAAACAATACATTATGAAAAACAGTATCATATAATCCTATCTGAAAATTAAATTTTTCACCTGAGTGAGACACTTTTCAGCACCAATACATTATTTTATCTTCTGTTATCAGTTAATTCCTAATTAATGTAAAGATTTCCTGGTGAAACCACCCCAGCTAACAGGCTTAGTATCTCTTATTCACCTGCTCTACATCTTGTTTCTGTTTACAATAACAATAATGAGGCGGCAAGATCGGAGGAACAATCTCATGCATGTGTGATAACTTGGCAGCGAAACAGAAGAAGGGAAACAGTTTCAAGAGAAATAAAAAAAGAGGGGATGTTATTAATATAATGACGGCCGGTGCAGGGGTCATTAATACACGCGTACAGAATGACATGGTGGATCCAATTCCGTTTTATTTCCAAGAGACACCACTTGATGTTGGAAATGAAATACTTTTAGAAATGGATGCCTGTCAGTCTTTCATCATGGGATGTTTAGCAAAGAATAACAAGATTTAAATTAAACACCTGGCCATACCCTTCTACCGAACTGATCTAAAGCGGCACAGGGCGGGAATCGCTCGTCGTGTGAACAGGCCTTCCATTTTAATACGTCTTTATGCCTCTGAAGACTCACTTGTTTATCAACTTGCTCATCAGTGGCATGTCTCCTACTGGCAAGAATTAATTTAGCTGATAATGGCCCTGATCTCCTGGGGCTTTCTTCCATTTATGTGAGAGAAGTGGAATGAAGCATGAATACAGGAAGTCTCTCTCCCTCTCTTTCTCTCTCTTGCTCTTTTCTTTCTCAAGAAAGCTAGCGAAATGCTATTGGGCTTTGCAGACTAGCTAGTTAGGTTATGTTATTACACAGATCTTTTAGAATATTAAATTATAATTGGGCGAACAGCACGGTGGTGTAGTGATTAGACGGCCCACCTCACAGCAAGAAGGTCCTAGGTTTGAGTCCTGTGCTCAGTGAGGGCATTTCTGTGTGGAGTTTGCATGTTCACCATGTGCTTGCAGGGGTTTCCTCTGGGTACTCCGATTTCCTCCCACAGTCGAAAGACATTCACGAAAGGCTAATTGGCGGCACCAATTGCCCCTAGGTGCAAATGTGAATGGTTGTGTGTGTGTGTTGGCCCTGCGATGGAATCGCGAGTTGATAGCGGGACCAATCAGATTCCGCCAAGAGTGGGATGGGTTTAATAGTGTGGATTATAGTTCAGTTTATTGTAGAGCTAATGAAGGATTATTAAGAAGAAATATGGCCTTCAGGGGGAAAAAAGCTATTTTGGTGCCTGGTGGTTCTGGTGTTGATTGAGCGGAACCTGCAGCCAGGGAGGACGATTAAAGAGGAAGTGGGCCTGGAGGGATGGATCAGATACAATCCTGCTGGCTTGCTTCCCTGCTCTCATGTCGTACAGGACATTCACAGGCACCTGCTGCTGGATGGTGAGTCTCCTGTCTGTTTGTAGGATGATGCGTTCCAGCCGGTGTTTTATTGCAGCAGTGGAGGATGGGTATCACACCGTTATAAGAGAGGTGAGAACGGTGCCTCTGTAGAACTGGGTTTGGGCCAGGAGGAAAAGGGAAAACATTCTCCGGTGAGACTGGATGATTAGATGATGGTGATAATGTGAATCTTCTATCTTGGGTTGCTGCTGGTCGTTGTGGCCAAGAACTAGATAGGTGTTTGCTACAGAGCATGTCATTAGCAGAAGCAGTAAAATAATTTAGAAATCAATACTTTCTATGTAGGCCATATAAAGAATGAGAAGTGTGTGTGTGTTGGACCTGTCATGGATGAGTGAGCTGTTCAAGGTGTACCCGATTTTCACTCAGATTCGGCTGAAATGGGCTCTAGCCTTCCTGTGACCCTGGTAAAGGATAAAGTGGTTCGCCGAATGAATGAATCCTTAACACTTCTGTGCTTCTGTGCAGTCGAGATTTATCAAACAGAAGTTTTTTTTTTGCACTTTGCAAACAGAATAATATTCCTTCAGCCCAGTTTAGCGGCGACACTTCCCCGGTATAAGCGGATTTCACTGCATCATCAGGATTTTCACCATCCAGAAACGCTCCGGTCAGCATTTACTCTTCCACCAAGCATGCTCGCCCATTTACATTTGCTATTCGTATGATCCGTCTCTGAAAATGGAGAACTTCTTCTTGGGTCCGACTTCTTCTTTTGGTACTTCGTGTTCCATCTTATTGGCATGAAACTAATTGGTGTAAACAGCACCCCCCCCTGTGTTATTTGTAATACATCAGAGATTGGCTGTTTACTTTTCACTTAGGATTGGTGTACTGAGGAAGAACCGAGGAAGATTACAGGTTAGTTTTATTTCCTTCAATCCTCCGTCTAGTAAATCATACAAATCAGGACTAAAACATCTTCACTTTTACCGTTTACCTCCATCATGACCCTCCCAGGGTCCGTACACAGAGTCAAGTTACGACCATAAAGAGAGACGTTAATACTGACCTCGGTATTGTTTTTATTAAGTCAGATATCACAGCTGGAATTCAACCCTGTTCAGAAATCTGCATGTGTGTTGTATTTAGAACGAAATGGAGAAGTGAGGTCTGTTGTAATAATAGTCTTTCTTCCTGCCACATTAATATAAACTGTGTTTAAAGTCATTGCACCACACGGTCTCGTCCTCTGGAGCTTTAGTCAAAACAATTCCATTTCAGTGAAATCAGGAAATTATCTGAAACTGATTAATACGGATTATAAAATGATTATTTAGCTAAAACTCGTTTGTTTTTATTTCTTGGTGTGAATTAGACCGCTTGTCAAAACACATGCAACTATTTATTAAACTAAAAATCCATTATAACCTTCATTCATTTATTCTTTGAAGCGTTTAATCCTTCTAGGGTCGCGAGGCTGGAGCCTATCTTAGCCGACCGTTGGTGAAGGTGGGGTTCACCCTAGATAGCTCGCCAGTCCATTCCCGGGCCACTGACACACACACACACACACACAACCATTCACATTCACACTCACACCTAGGGGCAATATGGAACAGTAAATTAGCCTAATATACATGTCTTTGGACTGTATGAGGAAACCAGAATTGTCTGAAGAAAACCCCAAGCAAGCACTGGGAGAACATGCAAACCTCACCGAGCCCAGTACTCAAACCCAGGACCTTCTCTCTTACTGTTAGGTGGATGTAATAAGTACGACACCAAGCGTTAAGAATATTCTCATAAATACTTCACCATCATCGTGAAATTCTTTATTACGAATCTGAGCCGAACGTGGTAGTTACTAGGGGTAGGTTTGCAGGGTCAGGTGTGATACAAGGCCCGTGGATCAATAAGGGTTAAATGGGTAGTAGCTTAACAGATCTTGGCCTTGAACTCATGACCTTCTGATCAGCACCCCAGAGCCATAACCACTGAGTCGCCACTTCCTCTGAATAGGAAAATAACTCAACTTGCTAAATCGCTTTATCCTGTTAATGTCACAGAGATGTTGTAGCCTATCTCAGCCGGCGCTCGGCGAAAGCAGGGCCAACACATACATACACACACACACGCGCGCGCACACGCACAAAACCATTCACACTCACACCTGTGGCCTAATGTGCATGTCTTTTGGACATTGGGAGGAAACCCGAGTACCTGAGGAAACCCACACAAGCACAGGGAGAAGACACAAACTCCACACAAATGCCCTCGCTGAGCCTCAGACTCGAAACCAGGACCTTCTTGCTGTGAGGTGGATGTGCTACTACTACTTTGTGCTACCACCATGCCGCGCTCTTCCCGAACCGGTTCCACTAATTGCAAAAATTATCTATTGTTGGATTTTTTTTTCACCCTGAAGGACAAACTGGAAACCCTTCAGACTGCTCAATGTGACCTTTTTACAAGCAAGTGGCCTTTTTGTCAGAACTCCTTGATGACCATGACCTTAGCGGGACTTTTCGGTGACTCGTCAGATCTTTAACATTTCATTGATATTTGTAATTGAGGTCAGTCTCATTGCCTGCTGTGTTCGCTTCAAACCTTCTCGGTCATTAAAAAGTTGGTAAGTCTGGTATTGAATTGGAATCAAATCTCTTCTTTAGGCCCATCGGTGCACCTGACACTAAATTAGAACTCTTTCCACTTTGTAAAATTCGATCCTACCTTCCACTGATTTCTCCACCACTTTCATCTAAGCAATTCTGAAATTCCAAATAAGAAAATCTTCCTAACTAGCCACAATCCCACGTTAAACCAATACTGTTTCCATGGAGACATCTCGGAGCTTGATCACACCTCCTTGGGGCTACTTTAAGACTGGTTGGTATTAGGCCAATTACATGATAATGTAAATACAACTAAAATTTCTATTTCAAAATGAAAATGATTCAACTGAACTGTTTTATTCAGAACTAGCTTTAGTTGCCTTGATAAAGATTGTTTATATAAAGCAATAAAATAAATTTTGTAATTTTCGGTCTATAAGTTTATAAGTACAAGACAGTAACTTGCAGTCGCTATGATTAGCATAGACTAGCTTTTGTGTTATATGAAGACTCTCCATGTAAGTAGTTGCATGTTATGGGTGTGGAATATGCAAAAGGGTTTTTTCAGGTTAAGCCTTGAGATTGTCCTGGTTCGCCCTGGCTTGGCAGCGGGATAAGTGAGTAGTGTTGTTTGATCTGCGTGCTTTTCGGCAGTGGGTGTTCGATCTGATTGTTTTTTTTTGTGCACTGGTGAAAACCCTATAACTGATACTTTAAAAGACTTTCCCCCTTTTCTGCTCTGTATGAAATCTTACTTTCTTTAGAATTAATTCAGTCTCATGGACACTTTAGAAGGACCCGAGCTCCAGATAGAAACAATCAATACCTGTGACGAGTCAGCCTGAGAGCCAGCTACAGCTGGAGTCAATTGTTTTGTTGTTCTTTTTTTTTTTTTTTATTTCGTTCTGGCTTTCTCCTTCTTGGTGACTCAGGACATTCTTTCAGTCTCACTGACAAACAGTAAAAGCCTCTGTGATTTTAACAAGTGAAAATGTTTATGCTAAACCGGGGGATGAGACATTGAAGAGACATATCAGTCCGCATTGTTTTTGGGTAGCTTGACTCACTTCAACATTTGGAGGGAGGGAGGGAGAGACATGGAGAGAGGGTGGGAGAGAGAGAGAGAGAGAGAGAGAGAGAGAGAGAGAGAGAGAGAGAGAGAGAGAGAGAGAGAGAATGGCAACTCCATCAATTGCATGATGACTAAACTTCCATTCCTGTGAAATCAGCACTACATCTCTACCAACTGCATCATGGGACAGGGGCATCATGGTGGCATAGTGGAGGGTATGTCTGCCTCATGGCAAGAAGGTCATGAATTCCAGCCCGGTGCTCGTGCTGCCTCATAATGTCATTTTCTGAACCACTTAAACCTTTATTAGAGTTGCAGGAAGGCTGGAGCATATCTGCAACTCTTTACACTCAGCTATCCTGAAGTACATGTTTTTGAAATGTGGGAGGAAACTGAAACACCCAAACAAGCACAGGGAGAATCGGCAAACTCCACACAGGAATGCCTCACCAAGTCCAGGACTCGAACCCAGGACATTCTTGCTGTGAGGTGGTCGTGCTAACCACTCCGCCCCCTGTGCCACTGCCAGCCTTAGACAGCCTCTGGTTATTAAATGCCGAATTGTTTATAAAGGAAACAAAAAGCATGGCTTCCAAGAGCACTGCTGGAGAGTTGGGTTTTCCTCTCCTTGAGCCAAACGCCCAATTAGTACTGAATCGCTTTTGTTCCAGTTGATGCAAGACTGTGAGGCTCATGCCTGGATTTCATTTGATGGACCATGATATTAGCTTAGTCTATTGATTCCTTCACCACCACTGCTTGGGTCTTAGGGTACGGTGCTGAAATACCATGGAACTCTTTTCTTGGTGCCATCAGCCATTTCTTTCACAGTCAGCGCTACAGAGTCTGACGAGGCTTCACTATGTATGAGACAAACTCTGGGCTTTTGGCCAAAGTTACTGAGCATCTTAAATATACTTAAAGGAACAGTGTGTAAAAATTTTGGAGGATCTTTTTATGCTTCCTAATGCTGAGATTAATCCCTCACATCCTCTCATCCACTAGTTTTTTTTTTTTTTTTTTTTTTGGGGATGTTGTGTTTATCTTCTCGTGATCATCATCACTCTGGTTCTGTAAGGTCTTCCATTAAGATCTTTGTTTTGTTTTATTATTGTTTTACCAACATCCTGATGGACTTAAACCACTCAGAAACCTCTCAGAAACTGAAACCAAAAAAAAAAAAGTGATGGAGCAGGTATTCCCAGGGGCAGGGAAACCTCACCTACCATGCCAGCGAGAAGGTTGTATCTTGGAGGAGTTCAAATAATACACCATGTTTAAGCTTTAATTTCCTGACTTCCTACCAAGTTCGTCCAAGATCCTCCTCCAGGTCCATCGTGGTGAAGAGGGAGCTGAGCCAGAAGGTAAAGCTCTCAATTTACCAGTCAATTTACGTTCCTACCCTCACCTATGGTTCCGAGCTTTGGGTAGTGACTGAAAGAACGAGATCGCGAATACAAGCGGCTGAAATGAGTTTCCTTCGCAGGGTGGCAG
>JAOUQZ010000019.1:18723734-18738241 GCA_028564935.1 Neosilurus hyrtlii
GGAGGAGCTCGGAGTAGAACCGCTGCTCCTTCGCGTTGAGAGGAGCCAGTTGAGGTGGCTCGGGCATCTGATTAGAAGGTCTCCTGAATGCCTCCCTGGTGTGGTGTTTCGGGCATGTCCAACCAGGAAGAGACCCCGGGGTCGACTTCAGAAGAGCTGGAGGAAGTGGCTTGGGAGAGGGACGTCTGGACCTCACTGCTTAGGCTGCTGCCCCCTCGACCCAACCCCGGAAGAAGCGGAAGATGATGATGATGATGATGACACGGTGTATTGTCTTACTATGAAGGAATCTTTCCTCCAACAAATTATTGAAAATCATGTCACTGTAGGTTGTGTGTGAGTCTGAAATGAGATTCCTGTCAAATCAGCGATGGAGTGTACACATAAAATCTCCTGTTTGCACAACCAAGGTTTTCAGCAGACTATATTGCAATAGTTAGAACATCCACCTTACAGCATAGAGGGCCTGGGTTTGAGTCCCGGGCTCAACAAGAACACTTCTGTGTGGAGATTGCATGTTGTCCCCTTTTCACCTATATTCTGTAACACTCCTGGTCCTACACATTTTAGTGTTTTTCCTGCTCTGGTACACCCACGTCAACTCCGAAAGGGCTGGTGATCAAATTATTGGTGGAATCATGTGTATGGGGACCTCTACAGTCAGTGTTGGGAACTTCCACTCTGGCTCTTCGGTCATTTTAGAGGATTTGGTCCTGCCATGTCTCTCACTGTCTGTGGTGAGATGCATGTAAAATTACCATTGCTGACTTTTGTAAAAAGTAGGCCATTGATTTGCCGTCAGCATGTTTCTGCCCTGCGATGGCCTGGCGAGCTGTTCAGGTTCAGTACTTTTCTCTCGTCCAGAGTCGACTGAAATGGGCACCAGCCTCCCCTCGACTCTAACTAGCATTAAGCGCTTCAAAAAATGAACGAATGATTGACCAGTGTAATATATTTTAGGGGAAAAATATACAGAAGTTAATTAGAGACATGGAGATCTCTGGTGCATGTTTTAAAGTGAATAAAGTCTATTTAATACACAAGGGATTATAATTATCGCATGAACAAATCAAACAGTAGAGGAAAATGGGACTTCAGTGGGGGAAAAAAATCTTACCATCAGCGCTTGTCTTTCTGCCCACTATGCAGAGTGAGAGAAAGATAGAGAGAAAGATTTGGAGAGGGTGACTTAGAGTGAGAGAAAAATAGACAGTGAGTGAAAAAGAGAGAGAGAGAGAGAGAGCGAGTCAGTGAGAAAGACTGAGGGAGAAAGTGAGATATATTGTGAGAGCACGAGTGAGAAAGAAAGTGTGGGAGAGAGAAAGCAAGTGAGTGAGAGAGCAGGAGAGAGAAAAAGAGAGAGAGCCTGAGTGACGGAGAGAGAGAGAGAGAGAGAGAGAGAGAGAGAGAGAGAGAGAGAGAGAGAGAAAGAGAGATCTCAACAAGCCATTAGTTTATTTCCTGAGACTCTTGATGGGATTCCTGTTTGCCGCTGTGTTCGTTTGGTTTTGTTCTCTGTATAATGATGTGAAACATCTTTTTGGGTATTCTTGCTCAATAATCATCTTTAAAAACGCTTACTGTTGCTTTGGTCAGGACATGAAAATAGTGTTTGGAATACTCTTATGAGCCATCCATCAACATGAAGGTTTCAGTAAAGGATATTAGCAGCTGTTTTATGCTAGCTATGAGTCATACTAATAAGAGTAGTACTGAACAAGAATGCAGCCAATCATCATATTATTGTTTAGGAAAGTAATAAACTATTGCTGTAAAGAAACACACACACACACACGGTTTCTTTTCACTGAAAAGAGTTAGCCGGGGTGTTTTTGGATTGGCAGAAGGCAGCACGAGTAACACCATGACTTCCTTTCGGATCCGTTTTTCCATAACCAGCAACTCTGAATGCTGTTCCAGAAGTTTCAGGCTTCTGCCATCTGTCACTCTGAAAGCCCAGATCTTCTGGACTACATCCCCAGAGATATACACATCTCCTACATTCCACCATACTGATGTCCATCCAGCAATGATGCTCTCGCAAACTGCTGCTCAATCTCAGGCTGTGATAGACGTCTTTCCTGATCGCAGTTTGTCCCTGCTAGCTGCGTTCTGTAGTACTGCATCCTGAGAACACTTCATGGGGGCAGAGTTAGAGCACGGCAATAGTGTGAACTGCATTTAATGTAAGGGCGAGGAGCTCAGACATCCGGGGGGGATCTCTGTGTTGAGCTGCTGCTCCTCTCCATCCAAAGGAGTTAGCTGAGGTGGTTCGGGCATCTGATTAGAATGCTTCCTGGTTGCCTCTATTTAGAGGTTTTTGGGGCAAGTCAAACATGATGGAGACTCTGTGGCAGAACCAGAACACACTAGAGGGATTATATAGTATATATATATATCGGGATCCCCAGGAGGAGATGGAGAGTGTGGCTGGGGAGAGGGCCACCTGGATTTCCCTCCTAAACCTATTGAATCTGTGCCCTGACCTTGGATGGTATCCATCCTCCTGCGTAGCAGCTCCATCTGTGTGGCGGTTAGCATAAACGAGTTCTTATTTCATCTGATCTATGTAAAATAGTCTTAAGTACTTCACTAATAAGTACTATCCTTGTATTCTTTTTCATTTGCTCTACAGCACCTGATTGGTTGCAGTAAACACTACAGCACAATACAAACAGGTGGCACAAAGTCGAACTTTTGTTCTTTCAACCTGCCGTTTTGATGCAAGGCTCAAGTGCATAGGGCTTGGTTGCCATATTTTTAACCACATACAAGAGGAACACTCAGTGGGGCACGAAAGCGAAGGAATAAACCTTTGCTGTTTATATATGATATGTGTATGTATTGTTTGATGGAAGGTCATTAGCACTCTGCATGAAGCAGCGCTGGCTGCACACACCAGCTCCAGAGAGGCGTTAAATAATTCAACCATCTTCATTCTGCACAAAAGGTTCCCACCTCTGCCTGACAACTTTTTAGAGTGAGCGAAGTTGCATTGTCAGCATGGTCTGCGGGTCACCGCCTCACGCCTCTACCTGATTTGCTACTCTCTAGCACACCTCAGGGGCTTGGTTAACGCTCCAGATTTCTATGCACGCTAGGATAATAATAATCTATTCTACAGATTTCATTCTAGCCTCACTTTGGGCATAAAATGATGTGATAATCCACTATGCTTACGTGGCATGGCTTGCGACAGTAGATTTTAAAGAGGCAGGACAACATTAATAATAACGTAGCCTTAAGCAAAAGTCGAAAGGCTTTCCCGGATGACTTGTGCTTTAGGCTACTAGCAAGTTAACTTTTTTTTCTTGAATAACACCATAATAAGCAGTTGAGTGATGACAATATAGCCATTCAGCGAACAATCTAGGAGCTTTGCTTAACTGCCTTCCAAACAGCTAATACAATTAACCAGGGTTGCCAGATTTTAACAAAATATTCATATCAAAAACTGCACGAAAATACCTGAAAGTAGGCCAAAAAGTCTTTTTTCCCCTCTCTATGTTTTACATTGTAAATAAGGTCACTATGTTGCCAATGCATTTCTAACACATGACATGGACATGATGATGCCCCATCTCAAGCTTTGCAATATATTTTACACTATAAATTATTCTCTACATGACAGACTGCGTACTCTCACACTTTTTTCATTTGTTTGCAGAAAAATGTCCAGTTTAATTCCAATTAATAGCTTGACATTAAACAGCGGTTTGGCAGCGATACTGTAATCACCAGAGTGTGTTTGTCAGTTTGACCGTGAACAAAATTCTGACCACAACCCTGCACAGATTTTCATAAAGCTTGCTGGTGACACTACCCTACCTGAGACAAGGCCAGGGCAAGGTCACCAAATTTTGGAGTTTGATTATTTATAACTTGGAAATGAGAGCTGGTAGACATGCTGCTACTATGGAACACTAATAGGAAGCCATACATGGACCTCCAAATGAGAAAACTGCGTTTGACCTTGAGTGACCTTCAAAGGTCAAAACCCAACCATCTTGTAAATCCTTCAAACGAGTGATAAACACTTATGAACACTTTCATGTATTATAAGTATAGTGTAGGGCAGTGGTGGCTTAGTGGTTAAGGTGATGGGTTCCTGAACCAAAGGTCATCGGTTCAATCCCCTCTATCACCACTGTTGGGCCCTTGAGCAAGGCCCTTAACTCTCAGTTAAGAGCTTCTGCCAAATGCTGTAAATGTAAATGTGTAGTAAAATAAGTACATAGGCAAATTAAATCTAACACCCATATGGGGATTATTTTTTACATTATCCATGCTGTGTGGTGAAGTTTCTTCGAACTTTCTGACTTCTGAATATTTTTGGACTTGCCTAATTTAGCATCATTTATTGTCCTCTCTACTGAATTCAACTTCCTGTCAGCTTAAGTGCCTGATAGCAGCATGTTTAAAATATAGTTAGCCAGTTTGTTGTAACTATGTAGCTATTATTCATTCATTCATTCATCTTCTGAACCGCTAATTCCTACTTAGGGTCACGGGGAGTCTTTCCCATCTCAGCCGACTCTGGTCGAGGGCAAGGTACACCCTGGACAGCTCGCCAGGCCATCACAGGGCCATCAGTCACACAACCGTTCACACTCACATCTATGGGTGATTTGGAACAGCCAATTAGCCTACTGTGCATGTTTTTGGACTGTGGGAGAAAACCGGAGTACCCAGAGGAAACCCAAGCAAGCACAGGGAGAACATGCAAACTCCACACAGAAACGCCCGAGCTGGGAATCGAACCCAGCACCTTCTTGCTGTGAGGCGGACGTGCTAACCACTGCGCCACCGTGCCGCCCCATGTAGCTATTATTTTAATGGAATTTAAAATGTATATGACTGTAAATGGGAACTTTATGAATATAACCATTTGTCGAATGGCTGTATATACTGTATATGGCAGGGTTCAGGTACACTGCTCCACTGCACTCCACAGTGCAGTATTATGCGGCTTGAGACTGACCAAAGACATTTATAGACACTTACTAAGGGTGGAAAGTCCATAAAAATATAAAAAATTTCCTCATTTTAACCCACTTCTGGTCCCTGGTCCATTTTGACCAGCCTCTAAATATTTGTCCCTTTTTGGGCCTCAATCCCCCCCCCAATCTTCAAAAGACATATTAAAAGACAAAGCCATAAAGCACCACTGTAATCCTTTAAACGATGTTCTGGGGACAAACAGTATGCTGACTTGGCCCATGATGCCGTGTGATAGCTAAACTGAGGATATGTGGGATCTAAAAGAAGACTTATCTTTAAGAATCAGTGAGTGTAAACAATAAATTAGATGTAAACAAGCCCATCACTTCAAATCCCAGATTGCAGCTTGGGCTAAACTTTTTGAGAAGCTGTTTACGTCTTCTTGAGAAAAACAAATCACATTTTCATTAGCTCCTTTAACCAAGTACAGGGGAAATTCTCATTCACATGCCCAGCCACATTTCCCATTTCAGAACAAACTTGAAGGAACCTAGAACACTTCCCTGTGATGTATTAGGTACCCAAGGGCATTTGGTATGAAACAAGCCATGATTTGAAGGGGGGGGGGGTTAAGACATCACCTTTCAATGCATATTTTAAATGACGCAGACATGAAGGTGCGTGAGCTTTAAAAATAGATTGGTCATATTTACATGCCCTTCTCTAAGAATAGTAAGCAGTGTTTGCAGCTGGTGCAATGTTGGCAAGATGACCTTCTGGGTGTATTCCCATCTCTGCAAATTCAAACCTGCCAAATAAGCAGCGATATAACAGGTCATTAAATCTGAAACCAACCATCATTGTTTTAGGATGCACGTATTAAAGGGATGCTGGTCGATAGAAATGTCATTAGAGATGCTCAGTGACTGTAAAATTCAGTAATTGTTAAGATTTGATTTCCGAATTCATATTGTACTCATCAGCGTTCTGTAAAGCATTGCTTTTGTTATTTTTGTTACAGTGATGGAACCCACAGTCCAACACTTTCAGATTTTCATACATTTACAGCATTTGCCAGAGGCCCTTATCTAGACAGAATTACATTTTTCATTTACACAACTGAGCAGTTGGGGATTAAGGGCCATGCTCAAGGGCCCACAGTGGTAACGGTGGTACTGGGGCTTGAACATCCAACGCTTTGAACAGTAAACCAGAGGCTTAACCACTGAGCCACCACTAGCACTTTGATCACCCAAGCTATCATTAATTGTCATCCTCCTCAACCAGTCAACAGCCAATCAATGATAACATACTCCTGTCCATCCTCAGGGGTGTTGGAAGTTTTCATGGCAGAGCAGGCTTATTGGTTTGGTTCTTAACTGGAAAGATGGTCATATCAGGTGACATTTTGGAGCATCATATCAGCTCCACGAAGTCTTTCCATTGGTGTCTCACAAGGCTCAGAGCTTGGTCCTCTTCTGTTCTATTGGAAAGATCACAGCACTTTTTTTTTTATCACCGCTATGCTGATGAAACACAACTAATCCCTTCATCCCCCTCTGCGGGCACTCAGATGGAGATGCATCCCTTTGTCAGGATCTTGTGATCTCCCAGTACAAGTCTCAGGTCTCACCAGTCTTTGGGTAATGATGGACAACCATCCTTACTGGTTTCTCCTTCCTTGAATCCTTCTCAGAAGGATTCATTCATTTCTATCCAATCAGGTGCTTGTTTAGTCCCTGATGTCAGGACTGCACTAATGCAACTTGCTGTCATCAGGTCTACCCTTGCACCCACATCTGACCTCTGCATTTGTTCAAAAATGCATCTGCATGACAGGATTTACTCCACTCGAAATGTTTCCACACAACCCATTGCAACGCTCCATTCACTGGCTTTCTTTAAGCAGAAACATCATTTAAAACACCCAAGCTTTCCTACAAATTATGTTGAAGCACTCATGTCTTTTCTGCACCAAGCTCCTTCTAAGCCACTTGACTAAAAATACCATCTTCCAAAGTACAGGCAGGACTTGTATCGGGACCCTTTGTTTTGGTTCCCAGACGGTGGGATGAGCTTCGCCTGGCTGTCTGAACAGCTGAATCACCACCCATCTATAAACAAGGACGTAAGACTTACCTCTTCACCTAGCACTTTAGCTAGCATGTTGTTTATCTGAACCCTTGCCTTATATTTTCTTTTCAGCTTGCCCCTATATCCATTACCTGTATATTTAGCCTAATGGTACTCTTAGATCTTGATGAAGTGAAGTATCATGAGTATGTGCTCTCAATAAGAAGAGCTGTTAAATACTTTGCTAAATGATGGTGTCTGTTGTTTTTTCCCCTAAGGATGGAAATATATTCAGAATCCTTATGGTATAGTAGCCCCGAATGTGTGCCATATGCAGTGTGTACTTGGTGAACGGAAATTACTTCTGTTTAGCGTAACCCAATGAACTGTAATTTCACATGCGATCTAATCTTCATTGCATTGGAAAGGCATTGCAGCAGATGGCAACATGAACAAGCAAATGGTTAGAATAGTCAAGTGTTTGCTCTTGTAGAAAGAACAAAAACAAGCTAATTAATGAAGACTCCTTGAGATGCTTATAAAGCAGAGCTTTAATGGGGAATGCTCGGGAAAGTGCTTATAAATCTGAAATAACAGAAGTGCTAGAAATTTTGAGGCTCGCAGATTAGTAAGGACGTACCTTTGGGCTTGGACTGAGACCAGCAATATAAAAAATTAAAAAAAGATAAATCCCTTTCAGACACATACACTTTATACGTCTTTATATAACATACAGTATTTGTGTTTGAGCTCTAAGTGTGCAGCTACACAGTTCGAATCTGTTGCTGGAAAATTCGTATAAGTTTATTAGTTTTATGAAGAGCGCTCGTGTCGTGAAACCAATATCTCCTTGGTGCTTTGTAAATAAATGGCTCTCTTTGACTCCTACACTAAAAGGTTAATGTCACTAGAGCTTGTCTCTACATGCTAAAGTGTAAAGCAGGCCATTATAGTGAAATCTAACCACAAGTGGAGAGTTGGAGTACTCCTGTATTATTCACTGTGCAGACAGCTGGTTATTAGTCAAACACCTCATGCTAATTGCACCCTGACAATCGTGACAAGTAAACAAGTGTGCAAGTTCTGACAAGCACACACTGGATATTTTTAGTGCATGAAAATGGTGCTGAAAATAAACCATGAACGCTCAGAGTGAATATAAACTGAGGGAAAGGAAAGATGACTTTAAATACAGTGGAACACAAGAAGGAGTAGCTAACCTTTCTACTCTGGGGTAGTCCGGTTAGTGCCAATGAGGTTCATGCGGTTGCAATATTTGTAAGGTGTGGCGAAATATATTCACCATGTAGCACTGGGCTTTTAATTACCCATGTTCTCATCTTACGGTATGTAAGTCCTGTTAGTGCTCCATGGTAATACTATGCCTATCAGCACTTCTTTCAGGGTTATGAGCGTTCAAAAATCCTATGACATTAATTTTAACCTTTTGAAAGTCACTCAAGGTCATTCAAGGTAACTGTCATTTGACGGCACCCATGTGGTTTCCTAACTGTCCCTCATTTCATCTTCAGGTCTATCTCTCTATGTTTTTGAGATAAAAGCAATTTTAATTTACTAAGTAGAATGTCTATCTCTATAACCTTGCGACTTTGCTCTGACCTTGACCTTTGAGCCAGACATTCCAAAATCAAATCATAACTGGAACTAAGGTAGAGTAGTGTCCACACCAAGTTTGGTGGAAATCCATGCATGGGTGTGGTCAGGTCTCTGTTCCCAGACGAACTGACAAACAAATGGCGGTGATTGCAACAATGGTTTTGGGCAGAGCTAACAAACAAACACAAAAAAATCTCAATGACCCACATTCATAATTGAGATATTACTGCCCCCTGTTTCTATACGTCCTGATTTTAACAGTACAAGCACATGGATCAAGTGTATTTAGGGTGTGCAATACAAAGTGTATTTACAAGGCATATATTTAAAAGGGTTGCACTTAGCTTTTTTATTTTTTAATTTGTGTGAAGTAGTGTTGTGGTGGAAAGGCATGAAATAAACCAATCAGAGCATCCCCTCTCATTCCCTTTAGGAACCAGGTGGTTTGGTGTTCCCTTCAGGAACCAAGTGAATGTTGCTGTAATGCCATAGTTACTGAACTGAGTGGATTCAAATTCAGACCAGGTTTTTGTTGGTCAATAGTGCAAATAAGCAGATCAGTAATTCAGCAAAATAAAGTGGGATGGATTTGATGTTGCATTCTTGACACCCTACTTTATCTTCACTTTTCTTTTTCGTTGCTTTGTACTGAAATATCCACTGCTTTTTTGGAGCCTGCAGTGAGGACACAATATTGCTACCCAGCGACTCCATGTTCCACATGCCAGATGGGGTTTCATGTAAGTTAATAAAAAAATTTCCATGAATAGCTTTATGACTCAGCGAGGGGTCTGATCGCATCAGGTGTTGTAATTATTTTTCAGCCGTATTTAAACAAGACTTTCATCACAGGAAGTCTTTGGAATTGGGATGGTACCCACCGAAGCTCAGCGTGATTTAATTTCGCCATCAGTCACACAAGCCCTCTAGTGGCATGGCCTTATAGCTGCAAAATCAGGGATGAAAAGTGCCTTCTGTCATGTAGTCGAACTGTGTAGTGGTTGTTAGGGGAGATTAGGAATTAAAGCAGATTGTTGATATGAATTCTGTCCTTGTTAAAGTCTCATTAAAGCTGCAGTTGGTCATTCGGAAATTACCTGTAGACCTTTAATAATTTTTTTTTTCAGTGATGCTGTAGATTTGAAAAAAAAATCAGATGTCAACCTGGGTGACATATTTTTCTGAACTTCAGAACTGCTCAGTTCTGCCTCTTTTCTATAAAAGGCAAATAAAAGTACAATAAGTAAATTCATCATTTCTTACTTGTAGCAATGAATTTTTATTATTATTATTATTATTATTATTATTATTATTATTATTATTATTATTATTAATAAACTAAACGACAGTTAATTCTAAAGCCTCTATGCAAATTTTATGTTTATTTTTTTAGTCATTGTATAGACACACCCTTCACTCCTTCTTGGTCTCAGCCTGAAATCACTGAGCACCTAACATGAACAAATATAACCTTTGCCACAAAAATCGTTTTTGCAGAGGTAATTTTAGACATATGTATGTCATATATATGGACAGATTTTGATTTATGTTTTTCTAGAGTAGGGTGGGGTACAAATAACAATACATTCAATTTTGAATTTTGGAGAGATCCTGAAAAATGCCTATTTTATATGGAGCAACATGTTTATCCCACTAGGGGGAGACATTTCATTATAATGATGCCAAGCTAAAATAATCTATTTGTGCCTGCAGGAGGTACCCTACACTGATTGCGCCTTTAGGTTTTTGTTTTTTTTCCCCTGGTCAGTTTGTTTATGAACAAAATCCTGACCACACCCATGCATGGATTTTTACCAAACTTGGTGTGGAATGTCTAGGTCAAATGTGAAGGTCAGAGCAAGGTCAAAAAGTGAGGAAGTGGAGATGGAATGCTTATAACTTGGAAACAAGTGCCGATAGACACTATGGAACGCTAATAGGAAACCCTATATGACTTGGACTTCGGAATGAAACAAAGGAAACAGTTACCTTTGGCCTTGAGTAAAAAAGTCAAATCCCAGCAATCTCGTAAATCCTTCAAACAAGAGATGGGAGAGTTTTATTGCCAAATTAGTCGTACCCACTTGCTGTAGAACATATGGTAAGACGAGCACATGGGTGATTAAAACCAGAACTTATATAGGGAATATTTACTACATGAACCATCCTGCATGCCGGAGGTACCTTACACACTCTAAGTGCCGCTCTAGTTCTCTGCTAATTTATTGAGTAGACTCCACGTCACCGTCTGCAAATTGCTCGTGAATTGCTCCTTTAAAATTCTCAGATATGTTGTAATGCAGCACCCAAGAATTTCTTTCAGAATCATTCAGATACACAGAGATGAGCTTTCAGCTACAACAGGATGTATATAATAAAGCTAAAATGTTTAATCCCCTCATTTTTGCTCTAATCGAATCTAGAGTGAATTTGAATAGAATATAATTCATCTCATTTAAAATCTTCTGCTTTGCACCTTGCTTCCATAATCTCATCTTTAAAAAAGTTCAGAATGTACTCATAAACTCTAAAGATAAAACTGCACAAACCAATTTTATGTGAATGCATTAAAAAATAAATAAATCCCTGAAGGTGTACAGTCATTCTAATCAGAACTGCAGTTCTAATGGGGTGTGAGACATTTCTCTATTGTACTGGACTTAAAGGGAGAGTGTGTGAGACTTTGCCGTGACCAGCAGTGTCTAGTTTTGAGGTTCCAGATTGCAAAAGATGAACTTCTTTCTCTTTCTAAACGAACAATAAACTTAAAATGATAAGGTTAACATATTGTATCATAAAAATAGCCTGTTGTGGGCTCCTGAGTGGTGCATCTACAAGCTGTGCAACCATCAATCTGGATATTGAAGGTTCGCATCCAAATCGATGCTGCAGCCATCCGCGGCTCGAGTTCATGGGAGATAATTGGCCGAGCTCTCATGGGAGGGAAGGATCACATACGTTCACCTCACTCTCACTTACAGTGATCACCAGCCAATCACTGGTGCCTGTGAGCTCATTTGTACAAAGAGGCGGATAGCGCTTTCTCTCGGAGTATGTCAGGAGCAGAAAACAGTGGGGCAATCCCAAAGCAAAATTGCCTTTTATGTTTAAAATATAAATTTAACGTTTTATTGGTAGGCATCGTAGCACAGTGGTTAGCATGTCCGCCTCACAGCAGAAAGGTCTTGGGTTTGGCAAGGGTGGTTCTATATAAAGTTTGGTGGTTTTCCCGGTACTTGTGTGGGCTTCCTCTGGGTACCCCGGTTTCCTCTCACAGTCCAAAGACATTCTCATTAGGCTAATTGGCTGTTCCAAAGTGACCCTAGGTGTGAGCGTGAATGGTTGGGTATGTGTTGGCCATGCGATGGAATGGTGAGCTGTTAAGGGTGTACCCCACCATCACCCAGAGTCGTCCAGTGACCCTAGTATGATTAAGTGGTTCAGCAAATGGATTAATTTGGCAGTAGACTTCAATGTAGACATCAATAATCAGCCTTGTGTGATAATCAACTACACACCCTAAAGGGGGCGCTATAGGGTAACAGTGTATAGCTGATTGCTTATATTCTGTACTGATTTAAATCATTTTGTTTCTATTATTAAAAAAACCTATGTGTTTTCAGCAGTGAGTTCATCTTTTATTTTAAAATAAATAATAAAAAGCTTAATTTTTAAGCCCCACGCACACTTTTACTTTATCACTGAATATAGATATTAATACTTGGACCACAAAAAAGATCAGTGCATTTTATGCAGACTCCAAAGGCATGCTGGGAAATAAATAAATGATTAACAAAGCACACCTTTTTGTTTGTTTCAACACCCACCATTTTATTTCACGTCCTCCCGATCACTATTATTGACATGTTGTGGGCGTGTCTGTGAAATAGGATTACATGAATTGTTATGAATATAGAACCAGATTAGGGGGTGTTTCACCAAGACTAATCACTTGACACGGCTGTCAATAAGCACTTTATTTTCAGTAAACAGACCGTTGGTAGAATGGTATGGATTGTCAGTGAGAGGACGCTGAAGAGTTTAAAATGCTGGAGTTTGGATTTTAGTGTCTATAAAAAAAATATTGGATTTGTAGGAATCCCATCAGACTCCACTGTGCTTGATGGACATGAGTAGAGTAAAGTACGTGTGATGGTGATGGTTCTACACCCAAAACCTTTACCATTTGCTATTTGTTGTTGGTTTTTATTTTTTCAAAGTCTTTATTTATTTATTTATTTGGTGCCCAATGTGGGGTTGAAGATGTTCTTCTACGGTATTTAAGATACCGCCATAAAATATTCATTCATTTAATTATTTGCTAAAGGGCATAATCCTATTAGTGCCACAGGGAGGCTGGGGCCTGTCTAAGCCAACTTCCGACCATCGTAGGGACATTCACACTCACTCTTACCAAAAAAACAAAAAAAAAACAAAACCCACATTTAATCACAAATGTTGCTGTATTTTTATCTATTTATTTATTTATTTGGCTTTTGGTATTCTGCCTTCTGTTGGTTCAGCAAATCTCTCTGCCATTTTGATTTTCCGTACTCATGGTATATGAACTGATATCCTAGTAGTAAAGGAACCCACAATTCCTCTTATAAAGTGGGTGTGGCTATAATAAGTCTTGTATATCTCACTGTCTGTTCCTCCACTCAAACATCACATCATCAAGAAATCTTCTATTTTAAAAAATCTAAATGCGGTCCACTTTTGGAGCTAAAGATAATTGTAGGAAGCAATTACCTTCTTGAGAAAATAATTATGCAAAGTACTGTGTGAATGGGGTTCAAAAGAAAAGCGCTTGGAGATTTGGATTGTTTTGTGAAGTGGGTTGATGAAAAAGGAGAAAAAGGTCCTAATTTAAAAAAAAAAAAAAAGTACATTTAACTTTAATCATTACAAATGATTCAACTTCCTCCTGGTGAACAGGACTAAAAGGAAAATAGGGAGGTTTTTGCTCCCTAATGAGAATCCAGGCTGGACTGTTTGAACTGATAGCCTTCACACACTCGTGCAAGCAAACACAAACACATAACGCCAATTTAAAATGACAAGTCATTGATAAAGCAATAAAACCTGCATCAAGTTATTGGCAAACTGTCATTTAGCGAGTAATGGGTTCTATCATGATCCCCTGCTCCGATACCAGCGAGATAATTATGCCTGCTTTGCATTTGTGCTGAACAAAATCTCCAATAACCTTGTTATGCTGATTTATGGCCTGGAAACCATGTACACATCTTAATAATGTCTTATGGGATCACTAAAGCTCTTGTGTATAGAGCGTGTTTGAGTAAATTTGAAGACTACTGGCTGAAGTCTGAAGTGTTTCAGTGCTCTCAGATAAAAATATTAAGTCTTATGACCAGATTTACTGACGGTTTGCGTCAGCATAAAGCCACTTTCGGCATTACAAACCACTATAGGGAATTACTGATGATGTACGCTGAAAGGTTAGCGATGGTAAAACGTGGATACGGTTATTTTTTGCAGCTGACCTCATTGCATATGTATTTGTAGAAGTTTCCATTTCAGGTCGCATAATGTTTAAGGAGGAGATTAACCAAAGAATTTAAAACATTTTGCAAAGTCAGTGTACTGCTAGTTATGCTGATATTTGATGACAAAGCAAGGCATGTCAACTAGGGCCGGGAAATATGAGCTAAAAATTATATCGCAATATCATTGGACATTTTTATGATAGCGATATTTATCACGATATCTTATAATTTGATTTTTGATTTTGATAGACTGTACTAATCCCGCAAGGGAAATTATTGCCTCTGCATTTAACCCATCCAAAGTGAGCACTCACACACACACACACACACACACACACACACACACACACACACACACACACACAC
>JAOUQZ010000019.1:18739252-18756048 GCA_028564935.1 Neosilurus hyrtlii
ACACACACACACACACACACACACACACACACACACACACACACACTCGGAGCAGTGGGCTGCCACACACATTGGGGGCACCTGGAGAGCAGTTGGGGGTTCGGTGCCTTGCTCAATGGCACTTCAGCCATGAAGGTGGAGGAAGGGAAGGTGCAACTCACTCCCCCACTGCCACACATTTTTTCTGCTGGTTCGGGAATCGACCCAGCAACCTTTCAGTACCAACCATTAGTCTACGGCTGCCCGGGTCAAATGAGGATGACAATGGTGGTGTGGTGGTTAGCACGTCTGCCAGCAAGAAGGTCCTGAACCTTGGGGTTTTCTGTGTGAAGGTTGCATGCATGCTTGGGTTTCCTCCGGGTACTCCGGTTTCCCCCCACAGTTTAAAAACATGCACATTAGGCTAACTGGGTCTTCCAAATTGCTCCTAGGTGTGAGTGAGAGTATTCCGATATATGTGACACCAGTAGACCCTCGGAAATAAAAATTTGCATAAATCAAATAATTTCCTGAACCAAAATCCAATATGTGAATGGATGGGGAAAAAAGTCAGCAAGTAGTTCTACTGAGATTGAGTTTTGCCCCCTAGTGGTGAGAAGACTGAAATCAAGCATTCACGTGTAATCAAAAGCTAAAGGAAGCGTACATGAAGTCATTTGTTCTGGCTCAAATGCAGACAAAAAGTGCTTACAGTTTCATTTTCTAATCTGCGGTGGGGCATGAAAAGAGGCATGAAAAGCATTTGTACGGCTGCCATTTTATAAGACGGGGTTTGTGAGTCACCACCTCTCGAATACTTTTCCAGGACGAATGCAGTAAAAAAAAAAAAAAAACTCACTGCTCTCTCTTCTGCTTGTCTTTTCCCAAATTCATCTCTAATTACTGTTGCTAATTAAGATGTTAATTCATTCTTTGTTTTCCCTCTCAGCTGGTGCCTCCGTCTGGGCAGTTTCAGTGTGGGGACAGTCGAGGATTTTGGGGTTGTGGACCTTTTAATTTATTCATTTATTTATTTTTGTCATTTCCCAGTTTGCTAGAACACGGGCGTCATGGACGTACAGTACATTTTAAAGAGGTGGATGGACCAAAATTCCTTCATCGCTTTAAAATGGCAAAGAAATCTGTTTTTCTTGCATTCTTGTGTAGTATATTATTACAATACCTTCAGAGACTGGGATTGAATTATATTTCTGTGTAGTATGCATTAACTGCAGGCAGAACATATGCCAACACATACAGCCATTCACATTCACACCAAGTGGCAATTTGGAGCAGCCAGTGAGCCTATCTTGCATGTCTTTGGACTGTAGGAGTAAACCAGAGAACCTGGAGGAAACCCACATGAGCACAGAGAGAACATGCAAACTCCACACAGAAACACACTCACCAAGCCTGGGGGTTCGAACCCAGGACCTTGCTTTAAGGTGGACGTGCTAACCACTATGCCACCGTGCCACGGTGTCACGTGTCAATTTAGCAAACTGAACTGAAACATGCAGTATTATTCATCAACAGCAGTAACACTGTACAGAATAACATCTTCATCCTACACCAGTGTACACAATGTCCTCATGATGGAAACAGTAAACGGAGAGAAACTTTTTGCGGTACAAACATTTTAAAAACCACTGCATAAATGGTTATCAGCAGCGAGGTTGATTTTATACAATTATTTATTTATGGTAATCTAAATGGCGTGCGAGTACAATTTATTCCAAGCGGGGACAATTCAGTGTATTCTCACACAATCCAGAACTCAGCAAGAGACATCCCAAATTGTCGACAGATGAGCTCTGAAGTGTTGCCTTATCCAGTCTCACCATACTGGTAATGTCTCTTTTGGGAAATGGTTCTGGAATTGCCCCAGGAGGTCCCGCGAGACAGACAGACACACACACACACACACACACACACAGTTACGTACATACTACATATGAATGAAGTGTTTAGGGGCAAAAACATACGGCTCAATTTTCCCTGTTTCTGTCTGTGTACTGGTTTCTATTAAATGAAGCCTTGGCCTGATGTGACCACGGTAAAGTTGACATGTTTACTTCCACATAAGATGCATTTATTCATTCGATCATCTGCAGAACCACCTAATTCTATTCTGGTCACATGGAGGCTGAAGCCTTTCTCAGCCGACTCAGGGCGAAGGTACAGGTACAACCTGAACAGCTCGCCGGTCCATTGCAAGACGCTCACTTACACCTAGGGGCAATTTGGAACAGCCAATTAGCCTAATGTGCATGTTTTTGGAATGTGGGAGGAAACCAGAATATCTCGAGGAAACCCACTCACATACAGGGAGAAGATGGCCACTACACACAGAATTGCCCTTCCTTGCTAAGCCGTGACTCGAACCCAGGACCTTCTTCCTGTGAGCCGGACGTGCTAATCACTTCACCACCGTGCCGCCCACATAAAATATACGTCTATTTTTGAAGTTAAGTTACTGAACAAATTTGAGCTGAATGGACAAATATAAAGGAGACAATATGAGTTCAAAAAACAAACAAATAAACAACTGGCTTCACCCCAAAAAGCAATCAATGCTTTATGCACTTACTAGGAAGCATCGCAACAATCAAAGTCAATAATTCGCAAACTTCAGGAATATTTTCAGGAAAGACAAGACACCCCCATTTTATTTATGACACACCCCCTTTCACAATATGTAAACACCCAGAAGTACAGCCAAAAGATCAAACACCATGCCACAGATGTACCAAGATGTCTAATAAGGTTGTCGTAGTTTCCAAGATGGTGGCCAGAGAAGTGGGTGTGTCGTAGTGGACGTGTTGTGCGCCCACCTCATTTAGGACTCCCTCATCTATTTCTGGAAGTTTCTGCTGTTCGAAAACAGTCGCCAGAGAGGCGCCAGAGGGCTATCGTAATGTTGTGTAGAAATGCAGCAGGGTGTGAACAGGTTTTTGTATCCATCTCAACAAGGAAGTGGCTCATTATAATACGTTCTTTTCGCTTCCTGTGAACGAGTGTAGACGTTTGGCATTAAAGAAAACGTTTTGAAATGAAAAAGGGTATTACATTGTTTGAAAGAGCTTAATATGAAGATAAATTAGTGCAAGTGCATTAAAGCAGTGATCCTGAGAAGCAACAGGTCTGACACTCTGGAAACCATCAGCCGTTACTATGGAACACAAATAGGAAGCCATATATGGACTTTTAACTAAGACAGTTACCCTTGACTTTTGAGTTGTAAAATCGTAAATAGTTCATATAACTTTAAAAGGAGTGCAGATATACATACTTTAATTATGGAGCACTATGAGAACCCATATAAGGACTTACATGTCATAAGTTGAGCACATTGGTAAATTAATCCGGTACCATTAAGGGCCCATTGCTACATTATCCATGCTACGTTGCGTGGCGGAGTTACGAGGAATTTTATGTGCCTGTCTATTCTATTCAAATATTTATAGCATCTAAATACACTTTAGAAATGATCGTTGTCATGATGATGTTTACAATGCATTAATTAATAACTAATTTTTTTTCTTTTTCACCTCCCACGCTAACGTTTTATAACCACAGTACCGTACATCTGGAACATGTGGTGTGCTAGCACATCCGTTTTTTTCCTGTGTATAACACAGCTGGTGGAACATAACACCTTGAGATGGTATTATAATAATTATAATTTTTTGACTTTTTCTTTTTTCTTTTTTTGCCCATTATGTACAAATTATTAAAATAAGATTAACTATGAAGCACGTTGAGAATAAATCAGGATAAATATTTAATTTAATAAATTTAATTGAATTTCTCGGGAGCATAGAGTGTACATACATGCACGATATTCACACGAATTTCTTCTAAATATAACAACCCATGAAATGTACTGGTGAGACTCAAGGAGGCCCTTAACCCTGAAATCTATTACCATCTATTAGAATCTCATACCTTCCCTTCTAACTGCATTGTTCATTTGTTTGCAAGATTGCATAATTAATTTACATCGTGAGGCAAGGTCATCAACAGTCATTGTATTTTTAAGAAATGCCAATTATCGTCTAATTTATTTGCATGAAAAAACAGCCACCTGTTCACGTCTGCATGATTCATACCATCAGTGTGAATATGAAATAAACACAATCAGTGGGGTCAGAGATGATCTTTATCACTCACGTCCTGTATATGAAGCAAAACATATAGTAGTAGTTAGGCAGAATATTAGATTGAAAAGGAAAATAAATTGATGTGCAGCAGCAGTAGGTGTTAAGAGCGTGACATAATGTGTTGCATTGTGCGGATTAAAAAGCGGCATGTATTTACATTAAGTGCGCACTAATTAATATTAATTAATTTCCTGGAAATATATCAAGGTCTAATTAACAACTGGAAGTATATATATATATATTCAAATGTTACACAGTGTAAATAAAATGCACCAACTGTTTTAGAATTATTAGCTTGTTTCTGCTATTAATAATTTTTAGTTTTTATTTTTAGTTTTTTATATCTAATTAAAAAAATAATTATTTTTTACATAACCTTGAACTTTTTTTTGCTAAATTCACATTCATCACTTTTTTTCTTGCCTTTTTAAAAATCTTGCAATAACTCCCCCCCCCCCCCCCCCCCCCCCCCCCCCCCCCACACACACACTTTTTTTAAACAAATGTACTTCCAGATTGCAAACCTCTGCCAAGGCAAGTAAATAACAAAGTACACAGCACCCCCTGCTGGGCCCCTAAATCTAACGAAGACTCTCTTGTCTAAATCCCCACCTCTGATGCAAATTTCATGAAAATCTACACAAAACTTTTTTGTAATTCTTCTTATAAACACATAAACCTAAACAAAAACATAGTCTCGCTAACTAGTTGAGCTGAATTTCTGATGTAACCCAGCATCATAGAACTGCTTTGTGATGTGTGATTTTAAAGACAACTTCACATCATCGTTACACTTTCTTCATCATAAAATATGGAAAAAAGCTGTTTTATGAAGCAAAATAAGACTTGATTTTATTCCTTATGTTTGAGGAACTTCTCGGTGTGTGAGGCACGCCGCTGTGCCACCCTACGGTGGATTTGAGGGCAGGATTTAGCAGCCAGGTAACCTTATCACCAACATGACTCTTGTCATCAGTTTCCATCTTCCGCAGACTTCAACATGGCTGCCTAATGGAATCTGATTTTTAAATGTCGTAATATCAGTAGCTAGCATTGACTAGCATTCTCAGTGAATCATGTTAGTAGACTTTGACCTTCAGTTAATTGTAGTTCACAGCTGTTTTCTAAGTTCGCACTCAGACCATGTGGTGTAAGGTGGGAGAACAGAGTGGATGTGTCAGATATCCTGAAAATCCCCGCAGCTTTTCTGAGTGGCTGAAAGTACTTTTAATTGCAAGAGATGTCCTCGAAAGGCAAACCTCAAGCACCATCCGTGTTCCAGACATGAATCAGTCCTGTGGCTGCACAGCTGGAACAACATCTGGCATCTGTGTAGCATACAGACTGAGAGGCTCTTCATGAGCCGCATTGAACTCAAGAGTACACATTCAGTCAAGTTAACAAAACTGCAATGTTGAGGTCACACATCGCCACTTGATATGCGAGAACCGTGGCTAGAATCACCTTTATTAGTCACCACTAGGTACATCTAGTAGAAGTAAATTCATTTGACAAGTTTGCTATGTTTACATGTATGTAAGTTAACAGTCTAGTAAATAAGATGGTTCTGCAGCAGAGTATCAGAACTGAAAATTCAAAAATTTGAATCACTACAGCTCACTACAGATTAGGGTTAAATGGTATGACAGCATTTACTGTCTTGACGATATAAATTTTTCCACCGGTAGAGATTTTGCTACACTGTTTATACCATGGAGGTGAAAAAAATTTATAAATGCATTATCCCTGAATCACTAAGGTTAGACTGCCATGACACATGGGGGAGCCAGGACCACAGCAGGGTGCAAGTCCGCTTTGCTTCCCGTTGTGTACAGTACATGTAAGAAAAGACAGCATGAGGCATGAAGGAGGAGTGTGAAACATTATTAGTCTTAATTTTACCTTTCAAAATTACTCTGAGTTGTTGTTCAGCATTCCTTCATTTACAGGCAGAAACTGACATAAAATCTCAGAAGTGATGTCAAGTGGGTATGTGTAAGCAGTAAGAAGAGTCAAGTGTGCGCCGATCCATTTCTGTGCATGCTGGAAGCAAACAAAGTGTTTGTGCTAAGTATAAAAATGAGGATTTGCACTTGCTGAGCAACAAAAAGACAAGTTTTGAGACTAATCAAATGGCATAAACAGCCTTTTTACAGAGATGAAATATGTGACAAGGAATCTTGATGGAATGAAATCACACACTCCATAACGACACAAATATGTAAGGACAAGGTCCCAATTCATACCACTGAACAGCATACCACCCACCCCTACTATACATTATTGCTTTTTATTGGTCTTATTAATTACTAACTTTACGTTGAAAAGTATAACCTTCTTCAGCTGACAATGAATCGTGATTACCATCCAATCAAGGTGCTGATCTACATTTGAGTGGCATGACTGATTGAAAAGTGGAAGGTTATTAGATGTCAGCGAAAATGACATTCTTCATTTAAAAAAAAAACTCTTTAGTAAAACATCACAAAAGTGTTAAAGTTCTTACAGAGTTAAGTATTACAGGTGGAGTTTTAGGACAGATGTTGTGATGTTTTACTTTATTTCTGGTCTGCAGGAGTAACACCATCGTCTTGCTCTCTTCCTCTGTGTAAGGGAAAAACTCCTCTGTTGCTATTAAATAATACGATGTTGGTTCTCATTCCCCAGAAGAAAATGTTTGTTTATCGCAACGCTATACTGATATTAATGAGCATTTCCAATTTTCCAATTAGTCTGAATTTCTTCCTCTAATTCAGTTTTATATTCATAGCAAGAAAGTATTTTTAGAAAACAAATAAATCACGAATAAAAACGACTATTTAAGTACCGGAGCAAAAAATCACAGCGTGGATAAAAGGATTATGGAGTTCATACAAAAACCCAGCTGAGATTTCTAATAATAAACACACACACACTTACTCACATGTAGCTAACAAATTATGTCTTGGTGATGCTTGCTAATTTTGAAGACGACAACACAAAGTCATCCTAAATTCAACTCATGAGGTTTTTTGTAAAAAAATTATTTATTTATTTTTAATTCCACTCATTATGGATTTTAGATATGATTGTAGATTAAATATATATTATTTGCCAAATATATTTTTGTATTATTGGTGACTACTTGTGCTACCTTGGTAAAAATAACAAAAAAGCTGCCCTGGCTGGTCGTTTATGCGGCATTCTGGGCGATAAAATTTGTCCCCCAATTTTATTTACATTTTTTCTCCCAAACTATTTCCAGGCAATATCTGAAGAAATACTTTGCCGATCCTCATCAAACTTTGCACACCGAGGTTTATCCAGAATCCTACCATTTTTATTTCATGGATTTATTAGTGTTTTATTTAGCATAAACACACAATGCCTCCTTTATGGAGCTTTTGAGCTTTCTGAACAATTAAACATCGAGTTAAATGTATTTTTGTTTACTGTAGTGTAGGGTACTATTATTCACCACAAAATCCGAACCTTTCCTTCATTTTCACATCACGCTTAGTTTTTTTTTTAATAGGTTTATTGATATAGTTTTGATTGCAACTCAATTCATAAATACAAACTGTACACATAAAGTATAATAAATTTAGTACAGACAGCGGACAGAATTCTTCGCATTAATAAATGCTCTTTACATTTTGCATAGAATGTGCCAGGATACATTTTTTCATTTACATGACCCTTAACATAAAACAAAACCAAACCATGTCAAAATACAATCAATTATTTGAGATGAGATTTCGGTTCTCAGAAAAATGTTTGATAGATTGTTTTTGTATTATTTTGAGGGAAAATTATAAAACTCAGAAATTCTAATTAATTAAAAAAAAATTGTTTTAAAAGGATTAATAAAATAACCAATACATTGTACAGGACTTTAAGAATAATATTATATCAGATATGTATTAAATAATCAAATAATTGGGGTGGAATTCATGTCTTTTAAAAGCTTTGAGTAAAATAAAAAACATTTTAAAACAGAAAAAAAATTAACAAAAGAATTAAATCATGCGTAATACTTTTATGACCACTCCAAATCGTTTCTCAAACAGTTATGACGTATTCATTTAAAAAATAATGAAGTAAAATTAAAGTCCTACTTATCGTACAACTTCTGATTAACAACATGCACAACCGTGTTAACAAAAAAAAAAAAGACGAAAAATTTTTCACACGTGATTTAAAATTATTATGAAAACCGAGACCGGCCTGCTTCTACGTTACTACAGTTTGGATTTTATCTCATGCAATGGGGTTTTTAATGTATTTTTAAATTGTAGCAATGCCGTAATCAAACACACACACACATACACACACACAAGCACAGCATCATGTTTTTAATTACTCCTGAAAATTAAAGGTAAATATTGTTATTTCTCCTGTATCATGGTTCTCTTCCTAAAGCGTCGTTTCTGTGTCGATGACGTACACATCGCCGTCTGATCGACTCGCCACACAGAACGATTATGTGATGATGGCGTTCACTTGGGGCTTGATGTTCTTATTCCAACATTGTAACTGCCACTCTGCATTTCTGTAACATTTACTCATCACACGAGGAAAAAGGTCTTCATTACATTACAGAATGTAACGCTTTGCTTTATCACAGATAAAAATTTATTGACTCGCCACAATTCCTGAATTTAAAAACTCTGATTCTGAAAATGCTACTTAGCTTATAAGTGTGTAACAATGTGTAACCAATCAGACCTGGGTATTGACTTTCAAGGGCAACAGCTGAAATAAATTGAAGGGAAGATTCAAATAGAGAAAAATGGAGCCTGTTAAAAAAAATCTTTAAACTGTAAATAATATAACAGGACCTCGCCCTCACTCAGAGTCGGCTGAGCCGGGCGCCAGCCTCCCCCGCGACCCTAATTAGGATTAAACGACTTAGAAAATGAATGAATGAACGAATATAACAGGCTAGCATGTAATATAGTATAAAGCTAACATAACTAGCATATAATATAATATAGCATGGTGGCTTTTTAAAATATAAAAAGAGGATATTGTGTGTATCCCATCTTGCTGTATCATATTTAATTCATACATCATATCACCAAATATCAGATTGCTGGCTTGTGAATCTGCTTGTTAAGCCATGATTTATTATAGCTGTACCTCTATCACCAAACCTCATCTTTTCAACCTTAGATTTGAGTCCCCAAAAAACCCCAAAGAACTATGCGACTGCTACAAAAGAAACTTGTGCTCACTGATTAAAAAAATAATATCTCCTAAACAAGCAAACAAACAAAAAGTTTAAAACCAAGGATATAGAGGCGAGAGGGTGGGGCAAAGAGATTGGTTGTGGGTGGGATCATGTATATCAGTGATTGGTTATAGGCAGGGCCATAATCACTAGTGATTGGCTGAGGGGAAAACCATGATTAGCAGTGATTTAAATTGAGGGCAGGATCATGATTATCAGTGATTGGTTGTAGCCGGGATTATGATCATCAGTGATTGGTTGTAGGCGAGATTATGATCATCAGTGATTGGTGGTAGGCGGCATTATGATCATCAGTGATTGGTTGTAGGCGAGATTATGATCATCAGTGATTGGTGGTAGGCGAGATTATGATCATCAGTGATTGGTTGTAGGCAGGATTATGATCACCAGTGATTGGCTGTAGGCAGCATCATGACTATGGGTGGGATCATGGTTATCAGTGATTGGCTATAGGGGGATCATGCTTATCACTGATTGGTTGGGGGTGGGACTGTGATTATCAGTAATTGTCAATGTGTTTCACTGTGAGTTGAGTTGCATCGAGTTCATGACAGTTACCAACAGGACATAGATTTGTTCCTAGGCCTTTTAAAAAATAAACTCACTTAAGGTGTTTAAAAAGTCCCCCAATGGCGCACAAATAACCTTCACAACAAACACATTATTAAAACATTAGCAATTTTTTCGAGTTGTTTCAAAATAGAAAGAAAATTTCCGGATGAGAAACTTTTCCAGTGATTGGCTTTTTACTTTAAACACAGAGAAGTTTCCTTATTCATTTCCTTTATTAAAAAAATCCATCAAAATATAAACGGAACAAGAATTTAAAGGAGGGCCTTGATTTACTAAATACAATTGTTCGTTTTCTTAATCCTAAATAGGGTCACGCGGAGGCTGGAGCCCATCTCATCCGACTCTGGCCGAAGGCGGGGTACACCCTGTACAGCTTACCAGTCCATCACAGGGCAACACACACACACACACATACACACACACACACAACCATTCACACTCAAACCTAGGGGCAATTTGAAACAGCCAATTATCCTACTGTGCATGTCTTTAGACTGTGGGAGGAAACCAGAGTGCCCGGAGGAAACCCACACAAGCACGGGGAGACCATGCAAACTTCACATAGATACGCCCTTGCTGAACCTGGGACTCGAACTTAGGACCTTCTTGGAGTGAGGAGGACATTTTTAGTAAATCAAGACCTTAAAAATGAAAGAAGAAATGAGTTGTATTTCCTGTCATGTTTTGAGAGCTTACACACATGATCACACAGATGTATGAAGGTTATAAACATTTGAGTGGATCTTCGGAACAGAATGCTGCACATCATATGCATTAGAGCTGCAACAACCGGCACAACTGAGCTGAAGGAAAGTCATTCAGGCCCCTCGTTTTCTTTTTGTTGTTTTTGGTTCACCTTCCTGGTAGGTTTATTAGTGTTTATCATAAAAGTTCAAGAATAAAATACATAAATCCTAGTGGTAGAACCATTTTCTTCCCCCAACACACACACACACACACACACACACACACACACACACACACACACACACACACGCACACACACACACACACACACAAAGAATGCAAAGGCCAAATTGTTGCTATTTAAATACATGATAATTTAACTAATTTAAATATTAATATGCCAATTATACAAATTTACAGAACAGATATAGGCCAATTAAAATAAGTATTCCTCATCATCTTTCGCTTGATCTTGGGTCGGGTCGCGGGGGCGGCAGCCTAGTCCAGATGTCCCTCTCCCCAGTCACTTCCTCCAGTTCTTCCAGGGGGACACCGCCACATTCCCAGACCAGCCGAGAGACATAGTAACTCCAGAGTGTTCTGGGTCGGCCCCGGGGTCTCTTCCCGGTTGGACACGCCCCAAAAGACCACACCAGGGAGGCGTTCGGAAGGCATTCTAATCAGATGCCCGATCCACCTCAACTGGCTCCTTTCAACGCGGAGGAGCAGCGGTTCTACTCCGAGTTCCTCCTGGATGGCTGAGCTTCTCACCCTATCTCTGAGGAAGAGTCCCGCCACCCTACGAAGGAAGCTCATTTCAGCTGCATGTATCCACGATCTTCTTCTTAATTATTATTATTAAAAAAATCTAAATATGTAAAGAAGCAAAGCTTCAATAATTACAAGTAGTTGATGACCTCTCATTTGGACCCTTTGCATTCTTTTTTGTGGGGGTTTTTTTGTTGTTTTTGCAGTAAAAAAACAAAACAAAAAGAAAAAAACTGGAACAGTTTTTCAGGGGAAACAAAAAGGAAAAAACTGGAACTCCAGATTTTTAACGTAAAGGTCAGTGAGATGTGCTTCTTCTTTCCACGAGTGCATTGAGCTAAGGCACAGGCACTGTTCTGTTCTCCTCTTCGAACAGAGCGCGTGCATCAGGGCAGTCCCGGTGCAAGCACAGATTGTTTGATTGTTTGTTTATTTATTTATTTATTCATGGAGAGGGTGAAGGATTGTGGGAATGATGTGGTGTCACGTCCACTAGTGTTCCGTCTCGCATTTGAAAAGCGTTTGTGATGTTCAACGACTGGACAATATTGCAGTTGTGGATGTAGAAGGACGCAAACGAGTAGCAAAAACAAAAGACGTGACGTGACAATATCTGGGGGTCAAAAAAAAAACCCAAACAAGCAAAAACACACGACACGTTCCTTTCTCTGCATGATGTGATTCACGTCACCTCACTCGACGAATGAGGAAGGGTGCTGGATGTCACGCGAATGCGGGAGCATGTTGCTGATGTTTGGGTGGTGTTTGTCTGTTGCGTATCTTTACAGGGTGAAGTTCTAATCGTCGTCGATCTTCAGAGGAACAGATTTGTAGTTCATGGGAGTAACATGGACAGGGTGTAGGTGTATGGAGATTTGTGGTTGTATGAGCGTAGATTTTTTAAATTTATTTTTTAATTTTTTTAAAGAGTATCTAGAGGCAGACGTTGTTGCTGATCTGGCAGGTGGACGCTGTTCCTGCTTGTGATAGGAAGAGCTTCCCGTTGGGGCAGACGCACACCTCGAACACCGTCTGTCTGGTGGCTGACGGAGAGGCTTTTCCCTCAGGCAGACGAAGGAGTTTGATCCTCTTAGCATCCAGAGTGATCTTAGAGACAGAGACAGAGAGAGACATAAATAAGGCAGAAACAGAGAGACACACACAAAGACCGAGAGAGAGAGAAAGAAAGATGCACACAAAGAGAGAAACAGGTGGAGAGCAATAGAAAGAGACACAGACGGAGAAACAGAGAGAAAAGGACAAGGAGAGAGATAAAGTAAGACAGAAAGACACAGAGAGAGGGAGACGGGGGGGGGCACACAAAGAGAGACAATGAGAGAGATGTAAAAAGGGGGGGGCAGACACAGAAACCAACACAAAGACACAAACAGAAAGAAAGACACGATAGGTGAGAGAAAGGTACAGAAAGACACACATGGGGAGACACAGATACAAACACACACACACACACACACACACACACACAAACACACACAGAAAGAGAGGGAGGCAAGAATAAAGAAAGACAGACACACACAGACAGAAACGGAGAGAGGAGACAGAAAGACAAAAAAACACACAAAGGGAGAGAGAGGGAGAGAGAGAGACACACACATAGTGAGAGAGAGAGAGAGAGAGAGAGAGAGAGAGAGAGAGAGAGAGAGAGAGAGAGAGAGAGTCAAAAAGACGCAGAGAGAGAGGAAGATAGAGAGAGACAGAGAGATCCCCAGGATGTGACCCAAATGTCTTAATGTAAAACCTTTACCTTTTCATTTGTGAAATTTCCTGATAAGAATTGAGATTAAGCATTTTCTTTTAAATTTCACTTCTGACCAATCAGATTTGAGCCTTCCGTGGTGGAATACATGTTAATGTTATTATTATACGCTTCATTAAACAGACAAAAACACATAAATCATCATGAACACACACATAAACATCAATGAAATATTTGCAAACTCTAACCTTCCCAGTGATCCAAAAAGTAGGTGATATTCTAGAGTTTAATGCATTTATATTTATTTATAGTCGTCATTCGGATCTCTCGAGATGTTCATGAAGACAGAAGGATCTGAGCAGCGGCCCGAGGATCATCAGAAATACAGATAATCAATTCTTTCTAAAGCACATGAAGAATAAATGTTTGTTGGAAGGATTCTAATGAGTGAGATGAAATCCTGGCAACTCAAATCCCCCGGCGAGTGAAGGAACTGAAACTGAGAGCGGTGGAGTATTACAAGGGGATGATTTAACATCTCAATGAGCTCTTCCAATAAAGAAGTTTGGAACTGGCTTCTTAAATCCCGACGTTCGAATGATATTGAAAAACTTGAACTTTGGGGGAAAATGAAGTGAAATGAACAGACGGATGATTCTGTTAGGATGAGAGACGCTATTAGAATACTTTGAAGATTTGTTTTGGTGTTTGGGTGCCAGTACTTTTGCACACACTTTGTTTGCGCCTTTATCCGTCTCACTATGATAGAAATTAGGGGTAAAAATATGATAATATGATAATTAGGGTTATGCCGCACTCAGTCAGAGTGTGGCACTGGGGGCTAAAGCGCCTGCTTGCGCTTGTTGCATTCATCAGTTCGTGTTTAAAAATATCCAAGCACTTGCAATTCTGGCGATTCGCGCGATTAGCTCTCACCTGGAAGCCTGCGGAATTCAATCAGAAGCCTGTAGATGCTAATGTGAAAATGGGTGATGGATGTCTTGCTGTGTGCTAGCAATAATGCATGTTTTGGATTTGGAAAACTTTCCACTTGGGGTCAGAATCAATAGCATTTTTTTTCCACCGAGCAGATTAAAACGTAAGACTAAGCTGTAAGCCAGCATTGCTAGTGTGAAGCATAAAGATGCTGTCACTTAGCTGTGTCTGAAACTCTGTACTGGCCTTGTATACATTGAAGTACACTGGAATAACAACGTGCTGGAAGAGTACGTCCTACCGTGTCATCGCTGTTTGTGGTAAATCAGAAAATCCAGATAATGCTAGTCAATCGCAAATGCTAGCTAGCGATATCACTAAAAGATCATGCAATGCTATTCAACTAGCAATCATGTCATCTAATCAAATTAGTGAGCCAGTTAGCTTTTAAATGGTTGTCTGTTGGGCTAGTTAACCTACTTACCGAATGCTAACAATGACCTCCCCAGTCGATAATGTAGCCCACCATTCAGTTATATCTAGTCTAGCTAACATTTGCTCTCAGTAAACTCTAGTGTGTCAGATTATTAGCCAATTAGTATTAGTTCAGTGGTAACAGGATGATCTAATACATCAATGGGAGGTAAGCCTATCACAGTACTCACACACACACAGTGGGGTACACCCTGCTCAGCTCACCAGGCCATTGCAGGTCCGCACGCACACAACCATTCACACATATACTCACAGCTAGGAGCAATTAAAGCCTACTAAACATGTCTGTAGGAGGAAACCGGAGTACCCAAAGAAAACTCATGCAAGCATGTTTAGAACACGCAAACTGCACACAGAAATACCATGACTGAGCCCAGGACTCGAACCCACAACCTTCTTGCTTTGGGTGCGGATGTGCTAACCACCATGCCGCTCTCTCTGTGGAATCATCAAACCCCAAACTCTGGAGACCGTCTCACTCAGATGAAACTCCCAGCAAGACCATATCACTCTCATTTCTCACTCACTCTCTTGCTGCCTGACTCGCCTGACTCCAGAGAGCATTACCGCCACCAGTAGAGGAACCCGTCAGGTTATAAAAAAAAAAAAAAAGGTAAAAGGAGTCATTACCGACAGCCTTGGGGAAGCATTTCCATCAAATGACCTGGAACACTTTTTAAGCAGTGGTCTCAACTGATTCTCCAGGCATCTGCTATAGAGAAAAGTTGAGGGTAAAGGCAAGCTGGAGGGCTTTTTTTTCGGGGACTAATTGTAGCAGAACCTCTGAGGGACCTACGAGCAATGGAGGTATCTCTATACTTCTGGTAAAAAGTGCTGTAATGGAATATGAAAACACAGGGGTGGTTGTTGTATAAGGTATAAAGACATAATATAAGAGATAATATACAGCGAACTGGGAACTGCGGCGCAATAAACCCTGAAAGAAGGGCAGCACGGTGGTGTAGTGTTTAGCACGTGTGCGTTACAACAAGAAGTTCCTGGGTTTGAGTCCCGGGCTCGGTGAGGACGTTTCTGTTTAAAGTTTGTATGTTTTCCCTGTCCCTGCGTGAGTTTCCTCCTGGTATTCCAGTTTCCTCTGACACTCCAAACACATGCACATTATTCAATTGTGGCGTGTTGGCCCTCCGATGGTATGAGGGCTATTCAGGATGTACTCCGCCTTCGCCTGACCAAGCCTCCCTGTGACCCTATTAGGATTAATCGTTTCAGCAAACGAGTTAGCAAATGGGGAATCAGCCTAATGTGCATGTCTTTGGACTGTGGGAGGAAACCAAAGTACCCGGAGGAAACCCATGCAAGTTTCAGGGAGAACATGCACACGCCTTTTTATTCTGTACATTATTAGACCTGAAAGTGTTGTGCACGTCCACCACCTGAGTTCCTGTGAAGGAACCATTACTATATAAATGATGGCGTAATTTGAATAAGCGCTAATGTAGCGTTAGCATCAACCATGTGATTTATACTACAGCTGGATCTACTGTCAGAGCTGAACCACGTTTATCTGTGACCGGCCTTCTGATACGGTTTCACCTCCAGAAACCAAAAGAATCATTGTTTATAATCATTCCTCGTAGCAGGCAGGATTTGTTGTAATTATCACTATATTTTGTGAACATATGGTGATAATCTTCCAATTTCTCCAACTCTGCAACAACAAGTGTTGCTTCTTACAAGGTTATCAGTTCTCTCCAAATGTCGGGTCGTGGATTATCCTCTGTAATTGCCATTGATGTATGGCAGCCTGAATATTAAGCTCGGGGCGCTGCGGAAGAGGAGCGACCATATGGAAACTGGCGACGCACTCATCTGGATACGAACCGATGGCAGATGGGGATGTCAGGAATGCGAAGCGGATCAACTTGTCCAACAGATCGTGGTGTCAAGAGCTTATGTGTTTGTGTGTGTGTGAGTGAGAGTGTGGGGAGGACATTTACCTCTCCGTCTTTCGACTCCAGACGCAGGTCGCTTCTACAGGTGGCCTGGATGTCACCGGCTTCGGCTTGAATGTGCACCCCTTTCGGAGCCTCCATGTACAGGGAACGTGTAGGAGATTCCAAACTATAAAGAACAAAAAATAATCACAAATATCACTACCTGAATTCCAGCCAAACCCTCATTACACCATGGAGGCCAAAAGTCTGAGAGCACAAGGAATAATCTCTCTCTCTCTCTCTCTCTCTCTCTCTCTCTCTCTCTCTCTCTCTCTCTCTCTCTCCTCCTC
>JAOUQZ010000019.1:18756148-18767400 GCA_028564935.1 Neosilurus hyrtlii
TCTCTCTCTCTCTCTCTCTCTCTCTCTCTCTCTCTCTCTCTCTCTCTCTCTCTCTCTCTCTCCCTCTCTCTCTGTCTTTCTTATTTATTTAAAAAAAAATTTCACTCATGTCAGTGTAGGCGCCACAAGTGTCGACAGAGCAAATACCTTAATAGACAAGATTCTCTAACAGGAGGGAGCGATAGTATACACTCACCTCCCTGTCACTTACAGAGTTCACCAGCCAATCATGGGCATCTGAGAACTCCTTTGTACAAGGAGGCGGGTAGCGCTTTCCCTCCGAGTGTGTTTCGCCACCCCGAGCACGCATGCGCAGCAGTTTGTAAAGATGTGGGTGGCATCATTATGTGTCAAGAAAGGGGCATGTGCTTGCTTATGGCCCTCCCTGGTATGTCAGGGTTGTGTGTGGTCATGGAAGAAGTACTTGATGGGTGGGAATTGAATACAACACAATTAAGGCATAAATGGGGGAAATCAAAATGAAATAAATAAATAAATCTGTTAAGGGCGGCATGGTGGCATAGTGGTTAGCATGTACGTCCCACAGCAAGAAAGTCCTGGGTTTAAGTTCTGGGCTCGGTGAGGGCGTTTCTGTGTGGAGTTTGCATGTTTTCTCCATGCTTGTGTGAGTTTTCTCCAAGTACTATGGTTTCCTTCCACAGGCCAAATTATTGCACATTAGAGTAACTGGATGTTTCAAATTGTCCCTAGGTGTGAGAGTGAGTGCGAATGGTTGTGTGAGTGTTTTGACCGTGTAAAGGCCTGGTGAGCTGTCCAGGGTGTACCCCGCTCTCGCCCAGGGTTGGCTGAGATGGACGCCAGCCTCCCAGTGACCCGAATTAGAATTAGGCGGCTTATCAAATGAATGTATGAATGTTTCTTTGAATGTGAAATGTGTGTCTCTCTCTCTCTCTCTCTCTCTCTCTCTCTCTCTCACACACACACTGTGTGTCCTGAAAAGACAAGTTTATTATTACTATTATTATTATTATTATTATTTATAATAAATTTTTTAAATACATGTTAAAACCAAACATGTTTTAGGAAATAATAGTGAAGTAAAAAGTGTGGAAACGCTGAGTGCTTAGAAAGAGCATCCATTTGTCCTACACGCCACAGAGCCAGAATTAATCGTGCAGTACACCTTCGCGAGAAGCCGAGATGGTGAGGAATTGTTTTCTGTACCTGCAAGAGCGCGAGAGCGCCGGAAGGCAGGCTGATCTCAGGAGATGATATTATTAACGATGTATTTTTCTTTTACTTCTGAGCCTCGTCTGAGAACTGGAGCGTCTCCTTTTCCTAATTGCCCCTTGACTGATGCACATGTTTGGACAGTAGACGTTTTAGGTAAGCTTATAGTATTTGCTCGGAAAAGCTGTTAAGGTTGGAGTAATATTTTCCGTAGGTAATTTAAAAAACTTGGAAGCGCCTTCAGCAAGAGCGAGACGCACAACTCGCTTCAAAGATGCTGTTTTAAGTCAATTAGAGCTCTCTCTCACGCTCTCACTCATACTTAATTGTTTTTGCTTTAAGGGACGCCATATTTATACCGCGTGGGGCTCGGTTCTCAAATCAGAAGGTGTGCAACACTTCCTCTCACAGTTTCTCATAAAACACTCGTTCTGATACAGTGGAGTTTCCATAGCAACAACTTTTTCCAGAGGAACTTGTACCCTTGTGCGGTGGACCCTCGAAGGTATACTCTAATAATAAAATGATTTGAACAAGTGTTGCTATTACTGCTGTATAACTGAAGATTATTTAGTGAAAAGCTTTTTATAGATGTGGAAAACATTTCTGGAAGGAGTCACCAGTGTCCGCGCTTTGTAAGGGTCATTAAGGTGGTTCCACAACTTTTACATCGTACTATAAATGGCTTTAAAGCATAAACAAGAGTACTCAGAGAGCACAAACCTCTGCCAAGCTGAGTTAATAAATATTTAGCTAGATGAAGTACACAGCACACCCTTTTTGGCATCCTGTAATATAACACACAAAAAAAAAAAATCATCCTATCTCACAATTATGAAAATGAAAATAAAGAATCCTTTAGAAAAAAAATTCTACAGCCGGATCATCTTCAAAATCTAATGGACTCATCCTTGTCCAAAGCTTTTAGAAATACACCTGAAACCTTTTGCATAACCCTGCTAACAAACAAACCGAACCAACAATACAACCTCCTTTGCAGAGGTAGTGAGATGTATCGGAGGAATAACACAGTAAAGGCTTCACTGCTGTGGGAAAATATTCCAGTTCATGGTAGTAAAAGTGTTCGTCATCACCAACATAGCAACATGGATTATTCTCCTGTAATAAACTTCAGATCCTGCTGTTACTACTTACGTAATTCTAACAAATTCAAGCACTAATAATGCTCTCGCTCACTCACTCATTGTTGAACCCATTTTTACAGCCTGAACAGCTTGCAAGACCATCACAAGGCAACACGCAGCACTTACTCTCACACCTAGGGTCGATATGGAACACCCACTGAGCCTAATGGACATGTCTTTGGACTGTGGGAGGAAACCACAGTACCCCGAGCAAGCACTGGGAGAACATGGAAACTACACCCAAAAATGACCTCTCTGAGCCCAGGACTTGAACCTGGGACCTTCTTGCAGTGAGGCAGACATGCTAACCAGTACACCATATTTTTATTTGTTATTCATTCATTTTCTGAACCGCTTATTCCTAATTAGGGTCGCGGGGAGGCTGGCGCCCATCTCGGCCGACTCTGGGCGAGGGCGGGGTACACCCTGGACAGCTCGCCAGGCATTCACAGGGCCAACACTTACACCTAGGGGTGATTTGGAACAGCCAATTAGCCTACTGTGCACGTTTTTGGACTGTGCGAGGAAACCGGAGTACCCAGAGGAAACCCACGCAAGCACCAAGAAAACATGCAAACTCCACACAGAACGGCCAAGCTGGGAACCGAACCCAAGACTTTTTTGCTGAGAGGTGGACGTGCTAACTACTACCGGCAACTACTATCTGATCTGGGACGTTAAGCAGGGTGAGGTCTGGTTAGCGCATGTATGGGGGATCACCTGGGAAGACCAGATGCTTTGGGGTGCCGATGGAAGACCAACCTTGTGTATTACACATAGACAAGCAAAAGTACCGGGACCTGGCGCTCAGTGGCAGCTGAAGCCTGGAACATGCATGGCACATGAAAAAAAAAAAGAAGCTAAGCTAATGCTAAATAAAGATTGCCGTTATGAACCTCTAATTCACAGTTACTAGTCTTTGCTCTTGTATCTCGCCAAATAGCATCTACAGAAAATTAAAAGGACAATCACATAATTTACAGCTAAGTGTGTTTATCCAGCAAAGTCGAAAGCAGCTTCCTAATGAAATCAGACACAGCAGTGTTTATGTACGATAATAAGCAAACATGTATAAGAGAAAACAAGCGAAGCATTTAATGATAAGGTGTTGTTTGTGCGAGAGTTTGATGAGAACATGGCGATGAGGTAATGAGCCGTTGTTCGGGCAGGATTAGCGTTACTTCAGATCAAAAGGAGGAAGTACGAGAGTCATGTGGTATCAGGCTTCGCAATGGCAAAGTAAAATGGAGAAATAATGAAATAATAGACCGTGTCAGAACAACAACAGCGTGCCTTCGGATAACGAAGTCAATCACATTGAGCTTGTTTTTTTAATCCGAGCTGTCTCAGAAGGTGGGGGTTATTTCACCGGGTTAACTGAGACAGATCGGTGTTAAAGCAGCACCGTTACTCTCATCAGACATGAAAAAGGAGCCTTGGCGGTTTAAAAAATCCGCCGTTTGTCCTGGTGGACTTCAAACACCACTGACATCTGATAGATACAGATGTTCAGGCAGAGGTCAAGAAATATTACCCCGAACAGCAGATTATGTAGAATCTCTTAGGAGAAATGTGGGAGGCTGATGAACGGATATTATTTTAATAATAAACAGAAATCATAAGGATCCTGTATTTAAGGAGGGGAAGAGACATGACATGACTTGCATTCTTATCAGATTATACAGTGAAGAGAAATCTGTATTCAGGCACATTTCCAGTCCATGTAGATATCCTTATACACACATAATGCCTTTAAGGCTGTACTTATAAAAATAAATCAATAAATAAATGCTGCCAAGAATGGTCAGAAAGAAGAAGCATCTTAAAGTTCGCACAGACATCATTAAACAACATCCATCCGTTCGGTCGGGGGACTGGAGCCTATCTCAGCCGACTCTGGGTGAAGGCAGGGTGCACCCTGAATGGCCCGTCAGCCTCTCACAAGGTTACACACATACATAATCATTCACACTCACGCTTACACCTAGGGGCAACTTGTAACAGCCAATTAGCCATATGTGCAGGTATTCAGATTGTAGGAGGAAACCGGAGTGCCTGGTGGAAACCCACACAAGCACGTGAAGATCATGCAAATTCTACACAGAAACGCCCAAGCCAAACCCGGGACTCGAACCCAAGACCTTCTTGCTGTAAGGCAGATGTGCTAACCAGTATGCCACCATGCCGCCCCAAATGTAATGAAAGATGGAAAATGAAGTGCGGATGTCCTTCCAGATCTTTTTTTCCTCTCCACAAAGGTCAAAGGTTAATCATATTTCTTTTTTAATATTTCTGTTAGGAGAGAGAGAGAGAGAGAGAGAGACCACCTTTCATGCCGAGTAAATTTATGTGCATTTTTATAAGCAGTGCATTTTATTTTGTCCTTCACAATGCCTCCTAATGATTGCTATCTGCGTCGCCCGAGATTTGAAATTGTCACATTGCCACGTCTATTTGTTTACGTGCTGTTATCTAGTCAGCGAAGCCCGACGTTATCCACCGAGCAGAGTACGGTCGGAGAACGAGTATGCGCGCTCTGAAAAAAAAAGTGACAACACTCTGAGAAATACAAAATGCCAAGGTGACAGACTCCTTATTTACTTAAAGTCAAACTTCTTTTGCTATGAGCTAATTCTGCCCCTGGGGTAACATTTTCCGCGGTGTCATTGGGGGGAGGATGTGATTATTCGAGCCAGCGTTTGTACTGAGATAATGAAAGGACTCTAGGGTGAACCTGACCTGCGTATGGCACACGATGTTCACACAATTACTCTCATAAATACAGCCTGGACGGGGCTGTGCGAGACAGAGCTGGCCCATTTTCAAGTCGAAACGGAGCAATGACCCTGCCCCAAGGCCACCCGGGGCTGCTTCCACAACTCCTGCAGATCTGCTGCACAGCTTTTAATGATTACAAATCACCTCCTGCCTATGGCCTGCAAAAAAAAAAATAATAAATGGGAAGCAGTCATGGCTGTTGAGCAGTAAAGATAAGAAATGAGCACTTTCCAAACTCCTCACGTTTATTCTTAAAGCCTCGTTCAATCAACTATCCAACCGGATCCCTTCCCTCGTACGCCGATAACCCAGTCCGGATTTGCAGGAGCTTGGTTACCTTCCTGTCTATTACAAGTCCACTGTGTTCAAACTTTGCTTTTTTCGGTTACGCTGGTTGGGTTTCTTGCTAACTTAAAGAAAATGGCATGTGAAGAAGCTGCGAAATACCCAATTGTTACCTGTCGATTTTTATTCTTGGCTTGTTTTGAACGCTTCGACAGAACGTCTGTCAGGTGAAATTATGCGACTGTAAAAGCCAATATTTCGGTCAGACGAACAATTATTCTGAAATGTAAATATAATTTTTTAAGAAAATATGATTGTTCAAGGTGGCACTGTGGTGTAGTGGTTAGCACGTCCGCCTCACAGCAAGAAGGTCCTAAGTTCGGATCCCAGGTTCTGGGCGTTTCTGTGTGGAGTTTGTATGTTCTCCCTGTGCTTGCGTGGGTTTCCTCCAGGGTTCCTCCAGTTTCCTCCCACAGGCCAAAAACATGCACCGTAGGCTAATTGGCTGTTCAAATTGCGCCTAGGTGTGAGTGTGAGTGTGAATAGTTGTCTGTGTGTTACCCTGCGATAGTCTGGTTAGCTGTTCAGTGTGTACCTCACGCTTGCCTGGAGTCGCCTGAGATGGGCTCCAGCCTCCACATGACCCTAATTAGGATTAAGCAGCTTAGAAGATGGATGGATTGTTGGATGATCGCTCAATTTCACAAATATAGACGATGACAGATGTTTTATGCCCCACGCAGCAAATCTTTACATTTATTAAATTTTATTTATTTATTTGTATGTTTGTTTGTTTGTTTGTTTGTGATACAGTTCCTCTACCATGATCACTCTCACCCGCTCATCTGCAATACCGCTTAATCATTCTACATTCATGGGGAGGCTGGAGCCTATCTCAGCCGAGAAAGGCGGGGTACACTCTGACTATCACAGAGCTCACCAGACCATCACAGGGCGAAACACACAGAACCACTCACACTAACACATTGGGGTGATTTGTAAATAAGCCTAATGTGCATGATTATGGACTGTGGGAGGAAACCGGAGTACCCAGAGGAAACCCACGCAAGCAAGGAGAACGTCCAAACGCCACACAAACGCCTCGAGCTGAGGCCAGGACTCCAACTTCGCGACTGATGGCTGTCGGTACTTTCTTTCTGACACGGATGTTGGAAATGATGTGAACTGAAGGCGAGAAAGCTAGAGAGTGGTGAGCAGGGTTATACTGTGTGTGTGTGTGTGTGTGTGTGTGTGTGTGTGTGTGTGTGTGTGTGTGTGTGTGTGTGTGTGTGTGTCAAAGTTAATACCCCCTCAGGCCATTTATTGCTCATTATTATCTTGCATTCAGCAGCATATCTGACCCCACTCTGTAGCGTTCTCCCCCTTCTTCAGCTCCTGGCATGGCGCGTCTCATGTTTGTTTAGTTAATGAGAATCCCCTTTAATTAGATTTTGATGAGCATCCGGACATTGATCAGGGAGCGTAAAGTGTCCGTCCAACAACAGGAGGTGCCAGCTACATAGACATCGATCTTCCACGCAGCTTTTCTCCTCAGATCCAACTTCACCCTTAATGAACAGTATTACATCAAGACCGACTACAGAACGGAATGTCAATACTTTCTTCAAAAGGTCCTTTTCTTTAAGGTCTGATGTCGGACTCGTAGAAAAAGCCAGATGGTACAAGCTACGTAGGGTGTTGAGGGTTGTACCGTGCTTTTATCCAGTTTGTGTGTTAAAGACATCCTGATTACTCTGCATCGTATGACTGTAATGAGCTGTGCCTAGAAATCTAATATAAATGTATCCCAGCCGTGTCAAAATGGATCAAATCGAAACCGCTAAATTCTAAAGTGTAAAATGTGCTAAATAGGAGTGTTAGTAGCAGTGTTTCCACACTTACACACATTTGGTGGCGTAGTGGTTAGCACGTCCATCTCACAGCAAGGAGGTCCTAGTTTCAGGCGAGGTGAGGCAGTTTCAGTGTGGGGTTTGCATGTTCTCCCCGTGCTTGCGTGGGTTTCCTCCGGGTTTTCTCCCACAGTCCAAAGACATGAACATTAATCTAATTTGATGTTTCAAGTTGTGTGAGTGTGAATGGTCGTGTGTGTGTGTTGCCCCCAGGATAGACTGGCGGGCTGTTCAGGGAATACCCTGCCTTTGACAACAGCCCCTAATGACCACATTGATTTATTTTCTAAGCTGCTTAATCCTAATAAGGGTTGAGGCTGGCGCTCATCTCAGCCGACTCTGGGCGTGTGCGGGGTACACACCGAAACAGCTCGCCAGGCCCTCACGAGGCCATCGCAGGGCCAAGACACACACAACTATTCACACTTAATCTCACACCTAGGGTCTATTTGGAACAGCCAATCAGCCTACTGGGCATGTTTTTGGACTGTGGGAGGAAACTAGAGTACCCGGAGGAAACTCATATGTACGGGAAGAATATGCAAACTCTATTCAGAAGGCTGGGAATCGAACCCAGGACCTTCTTGCTGTGAGGCCAACGTGTTAGCCACCGTGCCGACCCCGCTGAGCGTATTTGCCGTACAAATATAATTAACACCTTGTGAATCTGATCAAAAGTAAAGCAGGCCGCACACAGGGCCGGTTCGGGGTGCTTCCAAAGCCGGTGAAAATCTCATATTTCATGGTGGGCAGTGCTAGTCGACGGCGAACACCATCACAGTATCAGAATGATGTCGCTACGGTCCAAGGCAGTTTGCCGCCCCGTATAAGGCCTGCTTAGACATCCGGCTCAGAATGTCTTCAAAGCTTAGTTATATTTATACCTCAACACATTAAGCATAAAAGCCATGGCAGAAGGGAACGCTACTTTTACTCTGCATGTCTAATTCATGTAGAGTCATGTACAGATTTTAGCATGAGCTCTCCACTTTTCAATCCTCACAGTTTCCCAGAACCTTTTATCTTATTAATCATTAAAGACGTTTTTGTGGCTAAAGCCAGTTTTTTTCTGCAGGACACTCGAGTTGTATGTCCTATTCTGTCCTTACAAATGGATGCACTTTTATTATATATTTTATTATACATATATATTAAAAAAAAATCAGAATCATCTCCTTTTTCATCCTTTAGACTAGAAAAGTTTTATTAAAATAGTCTGTAATCTGCTTTCAGTCCAAGCCAGACAAAAAGCGAGTTGAAATGTCTGAAAATGTCACGCGTTAACGTCGCTCTCTTTGTTGAACGCGAGCTCTTCTAGCAATCTTTAATCATTAACCTTGGTGGGGAAAATTGTTATTGACTCACAGTCGTTTCCTCGCAGCGATCACGGTCTTGATCACTGCATCGTGGTGAAAGGACTCCTGGGATATTATACAAACCACTGGGTATTAAAGAAAATCTCATAAAATGTCACATTGAAAGAAGAGCTTTTTATGGTTTGAGTGTTACGAAAATCTTTTCACCCCCTACATTCTCACTTAGACCTTTAAAGTGTGTGTCTTTTGAATGGACTCGATTGAGCATCCAATTAAATCCAATCATTCATTTCAATTCATCGTCTGCTCTGATCGTTAGCATTATAGTTAGCGTGACAGCTATCAGTGTCTGTCTGAAGATGGTGGATAATCCGCTACAGGATGGAAGTGAAGGATGATTCGATATGCTGGCATAAACAAAGACTAGCACTGTTACCTTTTTATAGTTTTCTAGATAACTGAACGCATGAAGTTGATCCAAAAGAATAATGGTGTAATTTTTGTTTGTATGCTAGATCAAAGGTTTTCTCCAAACCGGTAAAACAATACTCTTTATCTACTTTGCTAATGCTAGGTTTGATTAGCATCAATTTCATAACTATGTGATGCAAGAAGTTAAAATCTAGCTAAAGGTAAATATCAAGTGATATTTAATGATAAAGTTTGCCACACCCTCCTCATTTTTTCTTGATTTGTCTTTCGGTGCTCGGCATTCACAGTTGTCTAGCTAAATTTGATCAGACCCTTGTAATTTTTTTACAATTTATTTTAGTATTTAATGCTTGAGGACTTTTGAAAATTTTTTTAGCTGGGAAATGCCAAATTTTCAAATCATTTCTCCACACTTTCCCCACCTCCTGACATTAGCCTCGGCTTTTCTCAACTGATTCGAGCTCACCGCTACCTGGTTCTTTCACAGCGCTTTTAATTTGCAGGTGTGTATTAAATAAAAAGTCTTACCGCAGCTCTTTGAAGGGCTCTGCTCTGACGTGTGGCGTCTCCACCGAGGTACTGAAGACTGCACCCTCTGCCCCTGAAATCACAAGGCAGAACACATTAGCTGCGGTTGACCAACACGCTAAAATCAATGAACATAATCTCTGAAGCTACAGCATCGACTGGTGCACAGTAAAACGATAACCTTGCCCATGTGGTGCTACCGACTTGGCAGATCAGGTGTTAATGTGTCATCCTGGATCAATGAGTGTTCACTGGGGTGTTCACGGAGGTGTTGGAGGCTCCACAGTTAGCTCGGCTCATTAAACGAAACCTGACCTTTGGTAAACTTTTTTTTTTTTTTTTTCTGTTCCTACAGCAAGTCTAAAGCCCTTGTTCTGTTTAGAGCGTGGAAGATTGAAAAGGTGCCCTCTTTTATGACATGGTGTCCCAGGGAGGCCCAGCATACTGCTGGCTTTGGACAACTTTTTTGATATAAAACTCTTTTTTTGGGGCGCACAAAAAATTTCAATTAGAGTTCCAAAACTGCTGATGCACTTCCTGTTGTATTTACAGAACAGAGATTTCCTTTAGGGATGCTCTTAAATTATAGCACTGTCCAAAAAAAAAATAAAATAAAAGAAAGAAAGGGAGAAAAAATGCAAAGTTTGCTCAGGAGGGACAGATATTTTTTTAGAGTAATAAAGGCTCCAGATGGGTCAGGGTTTTCTCTCTAGATGTGAAATTAGAGGACCATCACAGTGAAATGGGGAATATTTCAGACCATAGAGTGATTCCAACGGGGCCATAGTGCCAAATTCTGTAGGCACGTATGGGCAGAGCTGCAGATTTCTGAAGAGTCTATACAATAACTAAAGTACCTTTACCCTAAACAGAACATGACAAACTCAACAACTAGAGAGGCTCTCAGAGAGCAAGGCACCTCCACCAGGCACAAGTAGATCATTATATCTTGGCATAGTTATAATGAAATGTCTCCCCTGAGTGGGCATCTGAGAAACATTTAAGAATTGACATTAAAGAATGGACATTTTTTGGGATTTCGGTAAATTTTTTCAACATGATCTCATGCATGGGTCACACCCAAGATTTACTGCTTTGTTACTTGTACCACATCCTACTCTCTAATCGAAAAATAAATGCAGATTTTTTTTTTAGTTAACTTGCAGACAAACAAACTACGAAACTAACAGCATTACTGTATATTGTTGAAGAAAATAAAGTAGCAAGAAGTAGAAGAAATATTCATTAGTACAGTATATACTACACTGGAACAGCACCCTCTGATTGGTCTACTGCCTGGGGATAAAAAAACCCAAAACATTATTCTGGGTGGATAATGATTAAATCAAAATGATGGACACGTCAAGCTCTCTTGAAGCAGCACACTTTAAAATGTGAAAATAAACTTATCTCAGACTTATTTTAGTTTTTTCCCCTGTGTTTCCATGTAGTATATATTAAAACACCTTTACAGCAAGTGGTGTAGTGTGTGCTAAACGCTAAACGGACGCCATTAGCTGCACAGTGCTACACATGGCTTGAAGTGTAGAGCTCACCTGACCTACCTTTGTCATGGTTTAAAAAACAAAACAAAAACAAAACATATACATATGTATATATATATATATATATATATATATATATATATATATATATATATATATATA
>JAOUQZ010000019.1:18768532-18784286 GCA_028564935.1 Neosilurus hyrtlii
TGTATATATATATATATATATATATATATATATATATATATATATATATATATACCGTCAGCGTGTTTCTGCCCTGCGACGGCCTGGCGAGCTGTCCAGGGGGTACGCTGCCCTCGCCCAGAGTCAGCTGAGATGTATACAGTATATACACACATGTACGTATATACTCCAAATTATAAGAAAAAAAATCTCTATGAGACAAAGTCACAAATTGACAAAGAGAACCGGAACTTTTTGAGTTTTGTTTCATATAAAGTTCTGACTTGTGCATCAATGATCTTACAATCTCAGAAAATATCCCAGTTTTTTTCTAGTCATGGCATGCCTTTAATCTCTTCAAGTTCTCAAATTCTAGGAACTAACAGGAATCTCATGTATATTAATCGTGTAGCTGTGATGTGTTAAAACCTTTATAAAAAAAAAGACTGATCGACGTTGACGCTCTGTGGTGGAAGACGAATAACAAACTTTAAACCATGTCATGTGTTTTGCTTGGAACTGTATCACACCATCACGGGGGTGGATTATTTGGAAGAAAGGGACCCTATCAGAAGTCGCAGGGTTCTGTGTCTCGGGTTTCTCGTATTAAAAAAAATCCTGTGCATCCGTTATATCAGATCCGGTTTAATGGAGACAGACTTTTCTCTGCTCCCATTGCTATGTAGCACAAAAATGGCTAATCTGAAGCTGAGCTGTGCCAGCGGGATCTTCACACCACACACACACACACACACACACACACACACACACACACACAGTCACAGTTCAGAGATGCTAATCGTCGCCTCAGGGAATGAATAAAAGGAGTAAAGTGAACTTGTGTGTATTGCAGCGCGAGGCTGGAAAATAATTTCATACCGAAGAAGTTAGAAGGAAGTGAAGCGGCTTAAAAAATTATCTAATTCTTTTTTTTTTTTTTTAATATACACACAGTATATATGCTACTCTACATGTACACTATGACTTGCTTTATGAGTTCTAGTAAACTTTTCCACAGAAATAGTCATCAGATGTACAAGTCTGTTCTCATGGTAGCGTTATACTGATTGTACAGTCTGTCTGTGATGAAATGGCGATCATGCAGCGGTCCACGCTAGATCAGAATTTCAGCTCGCTAACAGCTCAATAAACCACCTGTGGAAGCGTTAATAAATCATTCCTGCTTCCACTGTTACAGCGAGGCCTGTGAACGACCTGGAGGATTTCTCAAATAAATAAACACCCACCCCCTCACATTGACACGAAGAACTGCAACTGCGATAAACGTCCATAAACAGGTGGAATGCATGATCAATAAAACCATTTTTTATTCTTTTTTTTCTTACTTGAACTGGCTGCATTTACTAGAAATGATTTCGTCAATGCATACTCATAATGGCACCCGCGACCCGTTCCACGTTCACGGTCTATGCTCCTGATCAATCAGGTGAGTTATGGGCCATGGCACTGTATCCATCACTGGTGTTACAGGACCTCATAAACATAAACCTAACGCCTTTATTTTTCTCTGGGCTGAAAGGACTGCAGCAACGGCGTCGGACAGTGGGAGCTAAAAAACTACTGTACAAATGAACGCCGTCAGTTCCGCACTGTGGAACTGTTTATCTTTGCTGATGAGCCCTAATTGTAGCTACGTAATATATTTATTTCTTCATCAGGCTGCCGAGAAAGACTTCACCAGCAAGGGTCGGGGATGGATGCCTACCCCGTCTGACTGTTAATTAAAATGTTAATGTAAATTAATAAAAGGTTTTATGGAACGTCATACAGCGAAAATTAATAACATTGTAAACATCACGGATGCCTGATTTCTTCACTAAATTGCCCCTCGGTGTGAGTGTGGATGGTTGTGTGATTGTTGGCCCTGCAATGGCCTGGTGAGCTGTCCAGGGTGTACCCTGGTCTTGCCCACAGTCGGCTGAGATGGGCACCAGCCTCCCAGCATTAGAATTAGGATTAAGTTGCTTAGAAAATGAATGAATGAATGAGTTGTATTATTGTGTTCTGACTGTATGATTCAGGGTGCTAACTGTGTGCGAATAATTTTAGTTCATGTTATTTTTGAAAACCCAAAACTCTTAGCACGACGTCTTGTTCCATTAGATTAATACCAAAGACTGCATGTCATCCATTAGCTGCTATATGTCGCGCTGTGTCAGGCGCGCAGCGCTGCAGGTGGCCAAATGAGGCGAAATTGCAGCTATCTGTCACAAACCAGCACCATGTAATTTCAGGCTAAAATCACACCAACTTGTGGCCAGCTTCCCAGAGGGCCTTTAACTGAGCAAGCGACTCTTTGTTTCAGGAATAGAGCAGTGATTCGGCGCGTAAGAGTGCCTCTGTACGGCATAATCTACTGGGTATGTACATGAGGTCAATGGTGCATGTACTCCACTGAAGTGCTTAAAAAAGGCTGCTAAGTGCCCAGGACCAGCCCAAAGGGCATTTACAAGTGGAGAGCCAAAATGGTGGCCCTCTGAGAGGCTTTATTAGGTTGAATGGTTGTACTTTCTGGAAATAGAACATGCAGAAGGGCATTATAATCTTAACTTGGTGCCATTTTCTCATAACACACTTTTGGATATAGTGGGGGAAACACTTGAGCAAGAGATCCGCTGTAATTATGTGCATAAATTTTCCCCCTAAATGTTCTCTTTACCACCACAAACGTCTTTTCTTCTGTTAAATCTGACGAGCTCTGTTTAGCATCCGATCGAAATAATCAGCATAGGAAGAAAACCATTACAAGTGGCACCAGTTTGTCATCTGCTCTGATCTTTTTATGCCACATTCTAGGCATGTGCTTCTTAAGATGAAGGATAATCTAACGCATGGTAGCGCGGAGGCTCAGGATGAGGATGAGCACCCCCTGGCTGCTCCTTGGTACACTAGAATAAATAAAATCTTGTATTTCCCTTTCATTCAGGCATGCGGTTTTGCTAATCTGGTAGCATTACCTAGTTCATTTACACAAAAAAAAGTTTATATTTTTTTTATAGGCAGCGTGATGGACTGTACAGGCTGTACCCCACCTTCATGTTCTTTTATTACTTTTATACAGAAAATGTACAAATCTAAATACTTTCCCTGCGTAAAATGTACGAATAGAAGTTCTCATGAAGTTTAACGCCCAGTAGAATGATGGCGATAGTAGGGAACCCCAGCGAGAATCACACTTTATCGGGGAGACACGGTCGCGACCCATCATGCCCAACAGCTCAACAAAATCTTGCACCTGAATAACTTGCACCTGTAACAGTTTGCCCTGGTGCAACTCTCACTCACATATTTGCTGAACCACTTACTCCTATCACAGTCTCAACACTGGGGCATGGTACACTCTGAACAGCTTGCCAGACCATCACAGGGCCATCACAAACCTAAGGGCAATTTGGAAACCAGAGTATCTGGAGGAAACCCACACAAGCACGAGGATAACCCAGAAACTCTACATAGTATCCCCCGAAACCAGGACCTTCTTGCTGTGAGGCGGATGTGCTAACCACTACACCACCATGGCCTTGGTACAACCGCCCTTGTATAAACAGTTTGTTACGGACCAACCTGACAACAGTGGGTGCAACTTACTCCACTTTTTGAAGTAATGCAATTTGTTCCAGAACATCTTGCTCCTGGTACAACTTGCCATCCGAACCAAACAGGCGTCAGGTCGGAGAGTTTTATGTGTGTGTAGTAGCCTCCATCTGGGTTGCTGTTGGGCCTTTTTGCAGGATTTTACCGCAGATGAGCCACCAACACAAAGAAAGATGTAAAAGAACCGTGTAATGCCAGCAAAAAAATGCAAAAGACTTGTGAACGCAGTGCTATGCTTGCATGTTGTCTCTTTAGATCTGGCTTGATTTGGGAGTGATCGTGTGAACACGTAGGAAAGTGGATGTAACGTTCTCCGGGTGCAAGTCGTTCTCCTGGTCCTAACAGCTTAAGTTAAATAAATAAAGTAAATACATTTTTGTACTAGCTAACCTCAAGCAGCTAGGAAGCAAGTCAAATTCTAGCTACTGATAAATAAAGATTATTTACAGGATATTTGTGAGCCGCTCCAGCATAGGTCATTTTTTGATTAAAGTAGGTAGAAAATGTCGTACCTGGATGAAAATGCGACATCGCCAAAAATACATCCTTCAAAGCAAAATCTTCCACAAGTTCAAATATTCCACCACCAAGTTTTACAAATTTCCACAAATTTCCACAAATAATACACCGCCAAGTTCAAATATTCATAAACACGATCTCTCCATGATAAAACACTTGTGTAAGAAAGGGTTATGTGTCCACGTTGTTGTAAAACAATAGAAATCTCCACTTATTTTACTGGTTTTTAAACGGTTTTGTGGTTGCTCAGGGTATTTCCTTATTATCCAAATTCACTCCCAGAATCCTCTTCCTACTTACAGAATCCCAGAAGGATTCCCCCGATCATATAACACTAAACCAATGAGAAGAATCAAACACACACTACTCGGTGTAAACAGAACTCATCTGTTGCTAGGACAACGCTGGTACGATGGTGCTGATTGGTGGAGACCTGGATTTATTTAGTGTTTGGATGTCGGGGAGTTTCAGATGATGACGTTCAGAACCTGGTTCTGTAATCACTATTTTCTCTAAAGCAGCTTTTCCTGATTAGTGACAGAGTGATGTAACTCTTTTTCATCATCTTCATCTACAATCACGTTTTATACCTCATTCTGAATCCGATTACGTTCTCTTTACAAATAAATCAATATCTCAGGATCTCACATTTCATACTTCATCCGTATTATACTGCAGCGCATCACATTTTTACTTTTGATTTATTCAATAATAAATTCAATGAGTTTTAAAGGAGAAAACTTGACACTGTGTCACCTAAAACTTATTTTAAAGCTGCAACTGTCAGACTTTTACTTGCTGCGTATTTCTACTTTTTATTGAGTGACATTTCTGCGGATTGCGGCGTCGACTAGGACTTTCTTTTAATTTCTCAGTATGTTTTCCATCTCTGAGTTGAGAGAGAGTGAGAGAGAGTGAGAGAGAGGGGGGCACAGAACCTTCCAGATAACATCATCTGCAGCAATGAGGCTATTTGTCACCCTAACGGCGATCATGAAACACTCCTGGGTTTTGCGAGAGGTAGTGTCACACTCATGACCGTCGCCAGCAGTGCTGTGAGTGTAATTTCTGTATTTTAGTCTCGAGGTGTCATTGATTTGACCTTTTGGAAGAATCTCTGGCTCCGATCAGCTTTAATGATTCCATCTTTACTCTGTTTCCCCCTTGCTGTAAAGGCCAGGCTTCCTTAAGCTACTTCAGATAATTTGCGACTTGGGAATTTGCCGTACGTCTGTGTAGAGCCGAGGTGAATTTATTTTCCCTGGGTTGTGTCTGTGCTGTAAATCTGCCTCTACATAAGAGGGTTATTGGTTCAGCAAACAGTATAAAAATCCCCACAAAAGGAACCCGTTGTTTGTCCTAAAAACCTGCTGTCTCTTTTTTCATCTGGGTTTCGTCTCGTATGGCGGGACGACACAGAAGCGGCTTCAAAAACACATAAACAGAAACGCAACAGCACCTCCTTCGTCTGCTCTCGGGTTCGAGGATCTAATCTGGCAACATAACTGCCGTTCGAGAGATTTATTTTCGTGCTGTTGAGTCCCCAAGGAGGCGCGCAGGTAAAGAGACAATTCAAACATAACTCACTGACTTTTATCGACTCTTTATCATTTCCTCACTGTGGTCACCTGACAGGAAGCCAATGGTCACTCGGCACGGTGTATTTCCTATTCAGCCTTGATAAAACCATGAAATGTGGTGACTTTATTTCTTCCTTAAGGAAATCTCATGGTCCGCTCCTATAAATTACGCACTGTTAAACACAGGAGCTCAAAATGAATGCACTGATGTCCACAGACGGATGCTATAAGGACATCACTACACGTATTATTATTATTATTATAATTATTATTACACTGGGTTGCTTTACACCGGTTTCTACATTGACTTATAATTTACTTTAACATAATTAAAGGCTTCCTGGCTACACGTATTCTAGACTGGCTTCATCCTACCAGGGATGTGGGAAGGCCGGAGCCTATTTCAGCCGACTCTGAGCAAAAGCGGGCTACACCCTGAACTGCTTGCCGGTCCATCACAGGAATGACACCCACACACTTATACACACACTCACACCAAGTGGCGATTTAGATGTGCACATTAGGCTAATTGGTTGTTCCAAATTGCCCGAGGTGTGAGTGTGAGTTTGAATGGTTGTGTGTTGCCCTCCAAAGGTCTGGCGAGCTGTTCAGGGTGTACCCCGCCTTTACCCATTGTTGGCTGAGATAGGCTCCACCCTCCCCGTGATCCTAGTAGGATTAGTTTAATATTTTTCCTTAACATATTTATTATTATTCTGTATATTAACATCATGTTTTATAAACCCATTATTAAATATCTGTAAACATGAGTTTATATTTAAGTGTAATGCTGTACATCAGTACATTTATATCTGAGTGCGTGCCAGGACGGCTGTTAATAGCGAAGCATCATCATCATCATCATCATCATCATCATTATTATTATTATTGTTATTACCAGGTCTGGTAGGAATTAGCTCGCAGCGCACACAGTCGGTGGGATTTAATTGAAACTAATCAATGAGCTTTAATTATCATTAGTGTAAAAAAAAAAAAAGTTAATATTATTACCATGTGGACTCCTCCTGATTGCGAGAGCGGCGAGAGAGCGATGAGAGCGGAGAGCGAGGAGGGGAGGTGTGAACATCCTCCAGCTTATTTCTCAACTTCCCCTGTCACAGGCCATTTTAATTACCGCAGAGCTACAGCGCTTTGCATTCTCTCCATTTCACAAATTTCATTATCCTCCTCAACTGTCTCATGGTGTAATTGATTATACTGTCTCTACTCAGCCATCCTGAGGTATCTGCAGCACACACACACACACTTTACCATCAAAAGGATATCACCTTTATTTGTGGAATGTTGTCCTTATTTCTTTGGGTTTTGTATTAATTCATCCTCGCGCCTCAAACCTGTGATCTGAACATCAACTACGTGAAAAATCCACTGTGGAGCTACACGATGGCTACATCAATCTACATAAGGCCGGTCACGATGCTCTCTACCCCGGTTACGCAGAGAACTGAAGGCCTCTTGTTCATCGCAGCAGGCAGATAGTCAGATATCTTGGGGGGCAAAAAAGTCTAGTCTTGAAATAAATAAATAAAATTATGGAATAAATAAACTTCTGAGGAAGTAGTAACAATTTTATATACGAAAAGTAACGAATTTATGTGAAAAATATGAAAATTAATATAGTAAAATTATTTTTAAAAAATTAGAAAAGTGACAAGCAAAATGTCATAAATTTTACAGAAAAAAATGTTAAATGCTTCAAGAAAAGCCAGACCATCACTGGGCCAACACATATAGTATAACCACTTACAATCACACCTGAAGGCAGTTTGGAACAGCCAGTTAGCCTAATGTGCATGTGTTTGGACTGTGGGAGGAAACTGCAATACCTGGCGGAAACCCACACAAGCATGGGAAGATGCTCGAACATCTTCATCCTGTGGGGTGGATGTGCTAACCGCTACACCACTGTGAAGCCCCGATGAAAAATTTGAGTTTGAAAATTAAAAGTGCTAAATGAAACATTACAGTGTCCTGCTTAAACAATATCTTACGCACTGATGCACCATTTCTGGAATCCTAAATAACTTTAAAGTGGACCTGCGGTGAACTGGTGTTACTCGCTCTATAAAACGATCACGTATAACATCAGCGGTTCCTTCTGGCAACATCAGTCCGTGCCCAATATTAAAGTTCGTGTAAGTGGTATGTCTCTAGGCATGCTCAAAGACATGCTGCCTTTCTGATTGGCTGTTCCAGCCTGGTAGTGACACGAACTCGTTGGATTGGCTGGGCTACCTCACTGACCCCGTGTGTCATAACACATTATGGGCCAGTGCTGAGCTGAACAAACAACAAGCACAGAAATCGCGGAAAACATTTCTTTTTGTTCCTAATCCGACTGACGACAGGAAAGCCAAGTCGGCAGAACGTTAGCTGCATAAACCATTTTGGATTTACCGCCATGCTCAGTAGAATGTGACGTCACACTGTCTACACAATAGACGTCAACCCCGCCCAACGTGTTGACATGACTTCAAGGGGGGAAAAAACAACGCTAACCCCCGCAGTTCAGCCCCCACTAATAATCCATTGGGTAAAATGACCAGTTTTGTGCTTTTACTGGTCATTTATGTTAATAAGCATTTGTGTCGCTTTAACGTATTACATACGCACTAATTATGCTGTAAGGATGAACCGTACCATGACTCTTTAATACCCGATCCTGTTCCTGGTGATCTACCTTCCTAAAGATTTTAACTCCAAGGTTAATGGGCCCAGCTGACAAATCCAACCATCGCATTAAGTCTTCATTTCCAAGTCTTAAGTCTTGATTCGGAGGGTCAGGTGTGAACGTTTCTGGGAAAATAGATCACCAGGAACAGGATTGGGTGTCCCTGCTTTAATACATAATATTCCTGGTTTATGTAGTTGCACCACATGATGTTTTCTCCATAGTGAGATTTTTAATAAAAACGTGTTAAGCATTCTTCCTTTCCAGTCTTCCCTCCAAAGATTGTGCTGTTGTCTTTATAATAAATTTGATCATGTTTAAATGTGCTACTGTTAAGAGTGCAGTGTGCTCGAAGCTTAATACATCATTGAACTTGAGTACACATGCTAATTGCTTTGCCCCCTTTAAGCACAGATTGTTAAAATTAATGGAGAATAGAATCCTGTGCTGCAGTCGAGCAGCGTTTAGTCTTCTACAACAGTGTCGAATCCGTGATTCCACGTGTGCTGTACTGTAATCCCTTTTAACCTTGTTAAGCTAATCGATTTGTTTCCCCCAAACAGAAGTAGTTTGGGGTAAAAACGATACCCTGCTTATTCCTAACAGGATCTCGGAGGTGATATGCATAAAAGTAATTGGGAGGAAAAAAGCAATGTCCTTTTTATGAGGAACGGCAGGTCTCACGAGGACGTGACCGTACACTAATTCAGACTGCTAAATAGTTTTCCACTGCTTATTATTTTCATTTCTCTCACAGCGGCGTGTACGGGCTTCGGGCCGACCTGTTTTCTCATTTCTCTGGCGCGAGTAAACTCTTCTGAGCCGTCAGTCGTTTTGGAGATGTTTAATATCGAGCAAGGTCATCAAAGACATTCTTTGGGCTGATGTTTATAAACCCCTTTGGTGTTCATGAACAAAAAGAGATGTGCACGCAACCTGGTTACAAAAATACTATTAAAAAATAAATAAATATTAAAAAAGCCTGCAAGGTGAGCCTGCTAAATTCTTCAGTGGCATCATAGTAGCTGATAGTAGCTACTTAGCATAAAATCTGCACTGCAAAGATGGAGCTCATTGGACCAAAAACATTCTCTTATGTATTAGAAATACTTCTAGTCTTCTGCTGGCTCGGGAAGGTTTTTGATTAAATAGCATCCAGTGCTTCAGTGTTTATGTAAACTTTTTTAATTCAGACACACAACAACACAAACTTCCAGTGAAGCGCCGAACAATTCACTTGCTTAATCCTGATTGGGGTCGCGGGGAGGCTGGCGCCCATCTCAGCCGACTCTGGACGAGGGCGGGGTACATCCTGCACAGCTCACCAGGCTAACGCAGGGCCAAGACACACAACCTTTCACTTTCACTCTCACACCTAGGGGCGATTTGGAACAGCCAATCAGCCTACTGTGCTTTTGAACTATACATTCGTGTCCCATCCAGGAGGAACACCTAGTCGCTTCATGCTAAATAATGAATCCTGGGATAAGCTCCGGCTCTGATAAGGCTCGGGTGTATAAAGCCCTTACACACACACACATACACTGTACCTGAGGGGACTAATTTGCTCTACAGCGTTTGATTTGTGAATTTATTTTGTCCGTCTTCACAAATCACAGCTTGCCAGACCATCACAGGGCAATACACAGCCATTCACACTCACACCTAGAGGCAATCTGGAACAATTAGCCTAATGTGCATGTCTTTGGACGGTGGGAGGAAATTGGAGTACCCACGCAAGCACAAACCCCACACAGAAACACCAGGTCCTTCTTCCTGTGGGGCAGACGTACCAACCGTTACGCACCGAATTGTAGTTCTTGTAATATTTAATGTTTGAGTGTTTAATAAAGTCTTATGAACAGTATCGCTTGTTAAATCTAAAGTCTTTTTCATTTTCTTTGGAGGATATAAAGACAGCTTCACCTCAGAACGATGTCTTCACATTACACTTCATGTACATGGCCCAGTCCACCATTAAGCGTTAGCATAGGATGTATCGATTGATGCTGCTTGTTAGATATCATCTTGAAGGTAATAGTCAGGAAGTTACGGATGGCTATGGTTGAAGAGGCTTATTCGGAGTTTTATCATCGTATTTAAAGTGCTGCATTGTTCACCAGAAAGTTCTATTTAGACACAGGACGTGAATCACCTCTAAAAGTGCCTATAAAAGCACCAGTGCCTTGTAATGCAGACTGTGAAAACCATCAATAAGCCCTCTGGGTGAATGCTTGGCTCAGGAACATGCAGCGCGGTCATGAAAAGGTGGAATTGCAGCCATTATTACTCTGTGCATAAACTGTCATCAGGGCTGGTGCTCCAAGGAGCTGCGGTAGTCAAGACCAGGGTACAAATAGGATGTCAGCAAGCTGCCAGCAACCAGCAGTGAATTCTGATCCAACCGACAAAGCAAAATACACAGGAACGAGCAGTCAGCCTTTGGGCAGGAACACGTGTACCTTTCGTATTGAAACAATTTTTTTAAAAGGAACTGATTGTTTTTTTTCCAGGGGGACGAAAATGATATATGTCATATCATCACATCACATATCAACTACTTAATATGCATCAGAGGCTTGCCGACGCTTTCAACCAGGCAGGTAACACCACGTCAAGTGTCTGCTTTCATGAGTGACATCTACACTTAATAGATTCGAATCAACAAGGGGGAAACAACAAACGTGTCAGTCCTATCAGTAATTCATGTTCCTTCTATCTCATGTTGCTTCCTTTAGCATTTTTTTTAATTAGCTGCTTAAATCTCTGCAGGTTGGAGTGCTCCCTCTGTGACATCATTACAGCGTGTGTGGGTCATGTGACTCACTGGCAGAACATGACGGAGACAAAGAGACAGAGTCACACAAAGTGGGATTTATAATTTTTTTTGTTTGTTTTTATTTTGGAGGGGGGCTTCGGGCATTTTACATCCAATCTATTGTATTAGCGTCTTCACGTTGCATCACGAAGAGACGTAACACAATTTCAGGAAACCACTATCCGCCCACTTCTGCATGCAACACTCATTTGCTACAGGCACAGTGCCGGAACATTTTAATCACGTCTTGTATAACCCTGTATAGCAATGCAAGCTGTACACTAAAGGGCATTTATAAAGAACACTATTGAAGTAATAAGCAACAGGCCAGTGTGATGAATTAGTCAATTAGTAGCTCTGAATCGAGTCTTATTCAATTAATTATCTAATATTAAATAGTTAACTTCACAGTCAAATCACATCAAATGTTCAAACATGTTAGTCTACCTGCTTTAAAATACCTCAACAAAGAAGGTTTTTGTTTGTTAAAAACTTCACATAAAATATTATTAATGGATTTTGATGAATTTTTTTGAAGGGGTGAAGCACAGTCCAAGTAACACATCAGGTAACACTCCATTCAATTGTGGAGATGATTTGGATAAGATTCTGGATGCAGGAATTTTTTAAATATTATTTAACATTGTGAGAGAGTTTGGAAGTGTCGTATTACAGCGGGTCCAGCAGGGGGTGCAGTGCTCTGTTATTTTCAACCTGCCCGGCATACAAGGGAGTGTGGTCAGTACGTTGGTCCAGCTGTTCATCTGGGGAGGGGGGGTCGTGGGATTGAATCGTAAATGATTTTGAGGGAACTCGATGGTTTCAGGATGATTGCGCTGATTGTGGCAAAATTTTTAACTGTCGAAGATTTTGCCATGATTATCCTGTGGTATTAATTGTTTTGACACCAATCGTGATAGAACGTGGGAAACGCGGAAGAGCTCAGTACAGCTTAACAGAGCGTAACAGATCTTTATGCGCCATTGTAGGGAATCTTGATGAACTTGGCAACACGATGTCTTCAAGTTTCATGTCCTGGATGCGAGCTGTGTCCTTTTTGTTCCCCGATTGGACTCCAAGCGTTCTCCTAAATCATGGAGCTCCAGGCTTTTATTAATCGTCGCGATCATGGACATCGTGCCCCAGTGTAAACACAGGGCTACTTCTGTTCGGCGGTGTACTTTCGCCTTTTTGGTATTTTAATATTTTTGCAATTCATATTTTCTGTAACATGGAGAGGCCATGTTGAGGCACATGGAGTGTTGGAGAGGCACAAGGAGTGTTGTCTCCTGATGACACTTGTTTCTGACTTGGTAGAGGTTTGCACTCTCCGAGTGCACTTCTAGTCCTTAATGGAATGCTGAATATGAAATTGTAAAGCAAATGAGATTGTAAAGGTACATCCTGTGTGAATCTGTTGTAAGTATATAAGGACACAAAATTCCAACAGAGTTTTAGCAGCAGCTTGAAAAACCAAACCGAGGCGTCGCGGAAATAAGCAGGAAAAAAAATTTTTCAAAATGGACACTTAGATGAACCAGGAAATGTCCTGTTAAAGTTAGGGTTGTTTTGGTTTTTTTAGGGGGGTGGGTGTAAATTGAGTTTGTTGAAGGTTGCTGAATGAACTTGTAAATGGAGGCCTGAAATAAATAAATCATGAACCTCAAGGTGCTTTTGCGAAGACCTCAGGGAGGGACGGAGCATCCCTGCAAAGGCCTTAAGTGCTGCTGGCATTACTGTAAAAGCTTTACCGAGAACACCAACTGTTCCTGATGGATGTCAACGCTGCACCTGACACAAAAATTGACAGTTTTTTTTTTTTTTAGACTTCCATTGTCATTAGGAACTGTTGAGGAACTGTTGAAGATTTTTATGATTTATTCCCAGAAAAAACGAAATTAAAAATATTCTGTCGGTTATATAACAGGGTTGCATGCCGCATACATGACAATATCTCAGACACAATAGCGGATTAATTATTTATTCAAACGCACCATCAAGCTTCTTTATGTGAGGGTTAGATTTAATTACGTTTGCCCCTGTGCCAACTCAATCTACATACACAATAGGGTGCTTAGGTTATTAGATGCTGCAATCAAATGTATGTTTACCTCATTTCACCCAGCAGACACTTTCGCAAATCTGCATCGCAACTTAATAACAAATGAATTTACATCCTCTAAATAAAGAACTCTACTCTTATTACGTTAACATGAGCCCCATATCTAAAGCCTACCTTCAGATTAAGTTCATTTATATCACTGATACAATCAGAGCGACAGAATTTACTCTTACGGTCTGTGGTTCAGGATAAAAAAAATAATGATCTGTGTATCATAAAACGTTGATTTAAACAGGAATACGAGGTCAGATCTGAAGCTGATGATGAAGTAAACCCAAACTAATTACCATTAGAGGGTACAGGATGTTTGTGCTGTAGTTTGTGATGCATTTAATGCTTTTTATTGGTTGCAGCATCAGCTCAGGGTCACAGTGGCCTAGAAATTCTGATTTGGAGATATTTGGAGAAGTGAGTCAACCAACTAAACACACTGGAAATTATTGCTGTTCCGTCAGCACAAACCAAAATAGCAGGAAAAGTAGATGGGATGGGTCTGAATTGCTTCATCAGGGTGAGACTGTATATGATTGGTCAGAGTTCCTCCACAGAGGGATGGGATCGTGTGCGATTGGTCATAATTTCTATTAAAGAAGGTGGGATTGAGGCTCCCGAGTGGGGCATCAACAAGGTGCGTGACTGTAAACCTGGAGATCGCCGATTTGGTTCAGGTTGATGCCGCAAACCAGGAGTCCACAGAAGCTCATTGGGAGCTACTATCGGCCACTTTGGGTTCATTTTCTTTCTTTGCTTATTTGTAAGAACCGGGTGACTCGAAGCAGCCTCTCATAATAACCCTGCCGTGTCTGTCTTTTTAATTCATCTACCAGATAAATGAATATAAACACTTAATGAACTTTCATTCGGTCTGCACAGCCAATAAGAGCCTCATCCTTTTAATAAGAATATCAAGGAGTCCAAAGCAGCGGGACAGATTTGGAATATCTATAGTCCATCGGCTGTGGTGCGCTAGCATGGAGGTAATGGGGTGTGCATTATAGAAAATAATCAGTGAAAAATACACCCATGTGTAATCTCTTTTAAAGAAGTTTGGTACAACTTCTGGAGAGAGATGCATGATGGACTGCTACACGAAACAACCTTGATAAGACAAAGCAAGCGTTCTTTTTTTTATGTACTTTCGAAATGTGGGAGGGTTTATTGGGTCGCCACTGTACACTTAAAAATTGTGAAATAGAATTTATAATTTATTAAGGTTTCTACATCCTTCTGCACAGCTGGAGGCTCCTCTAACATCCACAGAGTTCGAATTAATTTTCCTTTCGCTTGCGATTCACTTTGAATAAAAACATCTGCCAAAGGAACAAATGATGCATTTATTTTATTTTGTTGTATTTTATTTAGCAGGTGCTTTTATTCAAAGTGACTTTTAGATTAGGGAGATCAGATCAGAGAAACAGCTCCATCACCGGCTCAAACTAGGTAGAAAATGTTTTAACATAAGAATAAACCTGTCTTTTTGTCCTCATGGCGAGGTGTAGAGGCCACGCCCCAATTCATCAAAATTTTCAGGATGCTGTGGGGCCTTCACGATTCAGATGAGTGTGATAAACTGAATTGACCAATACCAGCAGTTTTTCACTGAAAGGCCATGATCACCATCACTTCCACCATCATCACCACTACAGTCATCAGCACCACCATCATCACTATCATAATCAACTTCATCTCCACCACTGTCACCACCATCACCATCATCACCACCACTATCATCATCAGCACCACCACCATCACTATCATAATCAACTTCATCTCCACCACTGTCACCACCATCATCAGCACCATCACCATCATCATCAGCACCACCACCATCACTATCATAATTAATATCATCTCCACCACTGTCACCACCATCATCAGCACCATCACCATCACTATCATAATCAATATCATCTCCACCACTGTCACCACCATCACCATCATCACCAACACCAACACTATCATTATAAACATCATCTCCACCACTGTCACCACCATCACCATCAACACCATCATCAGCACCACCACCATCACTATCATAATCAACTTCATCTCCACCACTGTCACCACTATTACCATCATCTCCACCACTGTCAGCACCATCACTATCATAATCAACATCATCTTCACCACCATCGCCATCATCACCACCACCATCACTACAATCATCAACTTCATCTCCACCACTGTCACCACCATCACCATCATCACTAACACCATCACTATCATAATCAACTTCATCTTCACCACTGTCACCATCATCAACACCATCACTATCATAATCAACATCATCTCCACCACTGTCACCACCATTACCATCATCTCCACCACTGTCACCACCATCACCATCGTCATCACCATCACTATCATAATCAACATCATCTCCACCACTGTCACCACCATTACCATCATCTCCACCACTGTCACCACCA
>JAOUQZ010000019.1:18798809-18816228 GCA_028564935.1 Neosilurus hyrtlii
ATATATATATATATATATATATATATATATATATATATATATATATATATATATATATCATCATCATCATCATCATCTTATTCCGCTTCTTCCGGGGTCAGGTCGCGGGGGCAGCAGCCTAAGCAGTGAGGTCCCAGACGTCCCTCTTCCCAGCCACTTCCTCCAGCTCTTCCGGGGGGGCGCCGAGGCGTTCCCAGACCAGCCGAGAGACGTAGTCCCTCCAGCGTGTTACATTATAAAACTTAATCATTTTATAATGAATCGACTCTGGGTAAGGGCGGGGTACACCCAAGACAGCCAAACCATCGCAGAGCAACACACACATACACAACCATTCACACCTAGGGGTGATTTGGAACAGCCAATCAGCCTACTGTGCTTGTTTTTGGACTGTCGGAGGAAACCGAAGTACCTGGAGGTAGCAGAGCTGAACATGCAAACTCCACACAGAAATGCCAATGTGCCTTTTATTAAAAGTTTTGGAGCCTTTTTAAAAAAATTTTAAATGTTTTTTAAAACATTTGAAATTTAAGATATAAAAAGATTATTATATATTACTACAGATTTATCTTTTAGCCTTTTTAATTGATGATGGTTATGATTTCTCCGCACTCTGTGTGAGTTTTGTTTATAAGCAAGATTATGCAAAATAATTGCATGTAGAATTTCTACCAGAGGCGGAGCTCTGGACAAGGAAGACTCTAAAAGAATTTGGAGACGATCCGAGTCAAATTCTGGATCCTGGAATTCTTTAAAAGATTGTTCACCCTGTCAGGGTTTATGTCATGATGGCGTCCAGATCGCTGTATATTATCCCTTACATAAGGACTCACTCCGTTTTGCCTTTTTGCCGAATCATGTTGGGGGTCACATGGAAGGCGGCGTCCATCTCAGCCGACTCTGGGCGAGGGTGGGGTTCACCCTGAACGGCTCACCAGTGCATCGCAGAGCCAACACACAAACAACCACTCACACCTAGGGGTTGTGTGGAACAGATAGAACTTTAAGAACATAACTCAAACCCATACTGTGAGGTGGAGGTGATGACCGCTGCACGGCCATGCCGCCCCTATGGAAATATTAGGTTTATTGATATAAATATGACTACGTGAAATAAATAATCTGATCCGGAGCATGTGTACGTGTCCAGGCGGGAGTGTGTCAGTGATGGAACGTGATGCGTCCGTGGAGCTTTTCAGAAGCTTAATTCTGTCCCTTATCCTGTTCATTCTCTGGTCCCTGAGTCAATTTATAAATACTGAGTGACAGATTTTGTGAAAAGTATCTGTGTCCTGTCTGTGTTTTGGATGTAACTGCTACGCTGAAGGACGGACGCTCATAAACCACCATCTGCCTTCTCTCACACACACACACACACAAGTACAGCGTCTCGTTAAGAGACAGAGAATTAATATTAGCTCACGCCCACGTCCTCCGTTTCTGGAGTGTGTATTTATTCCCACGTTAAACATATCCACGGCCCTGACCTCACTGAGCTCCTGAGATTCCTGTTTACTCTCCATGTTCTTTTGGGTTTCCTCTGGGTTCCCTGGATTCCTCCTACCTTCAAAAAGCATGCTGCTAAGTGATTTGGTGATGACAATTGCCCCTAGACATACATAAGTGTGTATATGTGCCTTCATCTATTTCGGTGAGGTCTTTGGACGGCGGCATGGTGGTTAGCACATCCACATCACAGCAAGAAGGTCCTGCGTTTGAGTCATGCTTGTGTGGGTTTCTTCTGGGTACTCTGGTTTCCTCCCACTGTCCAAAAACATGCACAGTAAGCAGTGTGTGAGAGTGAATGGTTGTATGAATGCTGGTCCTGCGATGGCCTGGCGCGCTGTTCAGGGTGTACCCCGCCCTCGCCCAGAGTCAGCTGAGATGGGCTCCAGCCTTCCATGACCCTAATTAGGATTAAGCGTCTAAGAAAATGTTTTTGGATTGTTGGAGGAAACCGGAGTTTCCGGATGAAACCCTCGCAAACACAAAGAGAGCATCCGCCACCTCCACAGAGAAACACATTCGCCAAACCCAGATCTCGAGCCCAGAACCCTCATGTTGTGAGGCGGACGTGCTAACCACTGCGGCACCGTACCGCCACCGCCTCGTGCTTATATTTAGGAAACGTTCAGGTTTATTTATGGAACTCTTGCAGGTTAACTTGTCCAGACATTTTTCCAACTTCCACATTTTTTTTTTTTTTTTGCTGACACACACGCACACCCTCAGAGTGTATGATATATTTAAATTTCTTTGCTGACAGCTTGACATCTGTGCATATGCTAAATTCATCACGCTCACGCTCTAATCCTAATAGAGTCCAGTCTCTGTGCTCCATCCAGGTATTACCGACTTCATTTCGATCTTCTGCATTTAGATTAAAGCCGAGCTTTAATGAATATTTTAATGGAAGTGCCATTTAATCTCACCGACTTTTACTGGACTTTGATGAGCGAGTTATTAAAATTAGTAGATATCTCTGTTTTTTTTGTTGTTTTTTTAAAAGAAAGAGTTGAAAACTTTGGGCTTTTATTATTAATGGGGTTTTGAGCTGTAGACTGTAGGATCAGAGGTTTAATAACATGCTAGTTTATAAAGCACAATGATTAATGAAATCATGAACACTAGATAAATAAATGAGGTCTTGAATAAAAAAGTTTGTTCGCACATCAAACCTCAACTAAAGAAATTCTCAAAATTACTTTTCAGGCTTTGGGTGCTGCATCTACGACCAGTTCTGTATTTAATTTTCATATGCATCGCGGGGACGCTGGAGTCTTTCTCGAGGTACACCCTGAACAGCTCGCCAGACTATCGCAGTGCCAACACACACTCACGCCTCGGGACAATCTGGAACAGCCAGTTAGCCTCATGTGCAGGTCTATGGACTGTGGGAGGAAACAGGAGTACCCGGAGAAAACCCTCACAAGCACAATGAGGACATGGAAAGTCCAGACGGAAAACCCGGGACTCCAACTCGGACCTTCTTGCTATGAGACGGATGTGCTAACCACTATGCCACCATGCCGGCCCATCAAATATCCATCAGTCATTTTATGCTGCTATTGGATCAAATCGGATGAAATGTTAATAATGTATATTAAATGCGTGCGCGGGGAAGAGAGGCCTTTTACATCAGGCTAAACCTTCGTGAAAATGGCCACATCAGGTTCCCAGCGCTGTAGGAATAAAGAAGCAGAACGATGGCAGTGCGCGATATACGATGAAAGAAATGACAAACAATCAGCTGCTTATCTTTTAATACTCAGCCTCCTGGGTGCGCTCACACGAGGCCTGTCGCTCTAAAGCTCAGACGGCGGTCTTATCAGAGAAAGCCATGAGGGAGTGACAGAGAGACGACCGCCATCATGCACGCAGCCACACATGACAGGCTCGGAGAAAGCAATCCCGAGCTCAGTCATCACTCCGAACTCGGAGAAGAAAGAATAGCAGTGTTGTCTTTTCATGGCGAATAATTAGTCTCGCTTTCTATAAAAGACGGTCGTTTTCTTTTCCTGACAATGTCGAGGAGATACACCGAGATACTGCCATGTTTCATACAATGAACTCACATTTAAATCAAACACTTCGACATCAGTGATGTTATTAAAGTGAAGGGGATATGTGCCGTTTTATTGCTTCGCTTTAATTGCTGTTGTCTGACATCACAATCATTTCATAAAGTTCATCTCTGATTCCCTGGTTCCTCTTACGCCCGGTACCGAGCAGCGCCAAACATTGCGTGGGTGTCCCTGCTGGTGTGAAACCAACGCTGATGACGTTATTTCGTCCAACGTCCATGATGCTTAAACAGCAAATGCACGTATGTCCATCCGTGTGTCTGTGGGCGTGTCAGTCTGACAATGAGGTGTGGTTAGGGTTTCATGCACAATAGGCTTATTGGTTGGTCCAAATCGACCCTATAGGTATAAATGTGTGTGCTGGACCTGCGATGGTCTGGCAAGCTGTTCAGGGTGGACCTCACCTTCACCCTGTCTCGGTTAGGATTGGCTCCAGCCGCCCCGCAACCTTAGTTTGAGTAAACGGTTCAGCAGATATTCTGAAGATCATACTTTTCATTCCTATCCATCTGTATAGAGACAGAACATTTGCTTGGTGCCATGACCCAGATGGTGCCATAACCCGGACGACGCACAGAGACCTTTTTGGTGGGTGCAGTTTTTTTACGAAGCTATTCAAGTTGGCGTCTCTGTTGCAGCCATTATTTACGAAGCTTCCGTGTTTGAGATTTTTGGTCCTCGTAAATCCTCTTTCATGTGTAAATATACGCCGCTGTCCAGAAGCCATGCTTTTTAAAAAAAATGTATTCAGAGATACACATCAGGGTTAACGGGTGCCTTCACCGCGAGTCCAGCTTCGGCTTTGATCTGGATTTTTCCCCTGCTCTCCTTTTCTGCCTTTCATAACATATCATCTTTTTTCCTCCCTCTCTCATGTATAAACAAATGGTTGACCAATGGAAGGGCATTCTTTATGGAACAAAGTCACTGTGCGTCACGCTCTATATCCATGTCGCTCCGCAGAGACTCAGAGCACGGCAAAAATCCAGACTGCTAATTGAAGCCCAGGATTTGCGTCAGACTGACAGAAGGTGTGAGATTTACGTTGCGTTTCTCACAAATTACATAAAAATATTGAGGGCCGCAAATGACCTTGAACCACGAAATACTGAGTCACGAACGCATTAATCTTTATTTATAATCATATATTCAGATACAAGAATAATGGGAATAAAAAACAAATAAATTGTTCACAGTGTTTATTAAGACCTGCTATATCATTACAGACTTAAGCGCTGCTGAGAGAGTCACACTGGAGTTGCCTGGTCAGGGCGGCGTTCATCAGATACAGACATGTGACTCAGTTACATGATTCTGTATCACATAGACCTGAGACTCACCAAGGCATGAGAACACTTTTAGAAAAAACCAAAACATGAGAAAGCTGTGTTCGAGTCCCAGGCTCGCCGAGGGCGCTTCACTGTGGAGTTTGCATGTTCTCCCCGAGCTTGCGTGAGTTTCCTCCGGACACACTGGTTTCCTCCAAATCTAAGCAAACATGCACAGTAGGATAATTGGCTGTTCCAAATTGCCCCTAGGTGTGAGTGTGAGTGGATTTGTGTGTTGTCCTGCGATGGTCGGGCGAGCTGTCCAGGGTGTGCTCCGCCGTCACCCGGAGTCGGCTGAAATGTATTTATTTATTTATTTTTGAGTCGTTAAAAGAAAAGATCACAAACGGAATTCCATCTCACACGATTCATGTTGATGTTTTATTTCTCCAGACTACGCTCCATTCTGCTTTATGTTCAAACGCATCATTATGATCGTCATGAATTTCCATCAGGACCGTTGCCAAAACCGTCAGGCTTCAGAACGGTCCCGCTGAACCTAGTGAGAGGTTCCATGTGCCGTTGTGTTTTCGAGTCGTCTATAGATGATTTCAGAGAAGAAGAGAAATGCCAGCAGGTTTCTGTATCTGGGCGTGATGCCATTCCTACAGATCTGTGTTCTGCACTCTGCGCTCTGGAAAGCTTTAAATGTTGTTGGAGGTGCCAAGATAAACTCAAGACTGCTCCAGTGTTCGCCTTCATTTTCCCCGTTTAAATATCCAATCGGATTATTCCACTGCATTTAAAACACCAACATCTGGATTTCATGCAGTTTATATTGCAGGCCAGAACCGATGTTACTGCAGCGTTTCTCCTCCTTGCTGAGAACACACCATTTTGATTTCCTTTTTAGATCCGCTTTCACACAATTTGTTTAAGATCCACATTTTTAGTAACATTTTAATTTTTTAAATATGTTTTCTTTTATTAGCTTTATTTATTAGTCAGTTTTTTGGTCTTTAATTTATCCTGCTGTGAAGTTTCGTTAGGTTTGAATCAAGCACTGAAAAGAAATAAATAAAGAAACAACAACAACAACAGCAACAACAACAATAATAATAATTAAAAAAAAAAAAAATAATAATAATAATAGGCAGTAGTGGCTCATTGTTTAAGGCTCTGGGTTGCAGATTAGAAGGTTGGGGGTTCAATCCCCAGTACCGCTATGCTGCCAGTGTTGGGATGATGATGATGATGATGATCATCACCATCATCATCGTCTTCATTATTATTATTATTATTATTATTGTTGTTGTTGTTATTATTATTATTATTGTTATTATTGTTGTTGTCGTTATTATTATTATTGTTATTGTTATTATTATTGTTGTTGTTGTTGTTGTTATTATTATAATTATTATTATTATTATTATTTTTGTGGTAATTTTTTCCATTAACATTTTGGCTACATTTCCTTTTTTAGGTTATACTTGTTTAGCTTAATGTAATTATTTTATTTATTTATTTTATTCTTAATGATAGCAATCATTTTTTTGTTGATGTTGATAGTAAAATATTTTCAACTAAGCCTACAACTGAAGTTTACAATAAAGATGCAATAAAAAATATTTTATTTAAAAAATTAAAATTAAAAACATTTTTCTGTTTTTTTTTAATTTATACATTTAAACTTCATATATTTGAGTTTTTTCACTTTTTAATTTTAGTGCATGTTACTTAATTATTCTGTGCAAGAAAACATAAATAAATTTAGTAAATCTAACTGCAATTATTATTATTATTATTATTATTTATATATTATTATATCATATATATTATTTTAATAATAAAACACAAAATGAATAATTCTTCACTTATTTAATCGATCTCTGCCTTTAAGTCAACACAGAACCAAACATAAAATACACAATAAAATTCAATAAAAATAAAAAACTAAATCCGTTCGGAATTCCTCAGACTTAACACAAACTGAATTTGAGGCCACGCCCACAACATTACAATGACGTCACGTCCTGAACTGAAGCCTTGCTGTGATTAATTATAATCATTTGAAATTTAATAAAACATGCTTTTTTATAATGTTTATTTATTATTTTGATCCCAAAACCATTTTGAGATGCGAAATTTAATATAGTACATTTTTTTCCTTCCTTTTTCATTCATTTTTAATCCTATCAGACCCCGTCTACTTGAGGAAATGAAGTTGCATCCTCCTTTAATCAAGTGCACCAAACTACAATCAGCTCCACCGCAGGGGTCACTTTCAGGGCAGCGCAGGGACGCTCGGGGACCTGATGCTTATCGTTTTCTCATCACACTAGAAACGCAATTTCTTACAACACTGAACATCTGGGTAACTTGTGTACTAGACCTGAGAAGGACTTCATGGTTCCTTTAGAACCTCTCGAACATGCCGAGTGCTGAGGTGGACAATCAGAGCTACTAAAAAATAAAAGTATAGAGAATATCACACTGTGTGATAAGCTACTCAGTGTTCAAGAGCTCAGACTAAAGCATGAGAAAACATCTAGAGGAAAACTGAGGCTGACAAAAATCTTGTAGAACTAAAACTAGAAACTAGAAACATTCGAGAGAAAACAAGTAGCATGAAAATGTTCCTAGAGAAGATCTGATGCTTGAGAAGGATTTTATCGCAAAATCACTGTCAGTTCACTCGCAAGGTACAGATATTGATTAACAAATCACATATAAACTAATAAACTTCTGAATAGGGTGGCACGGTGGCGCAGTGATTAGCACGTCCGCCTTACCGCAAAAAGGTCCTGGGTTCGATTCCTAGCTCGGGCGTTTCTGTGTGGAGTTTGCATGTTCTTCCTGTGCTTGTGTGGGTTCCCTCCAGGTACTCCGGTTTTCTCCCACGGTCCAAAAACATGCACAGTAGGCTAATTGGCTGTTCCAAATCACCCCTAGGTGTGAGTGTGAGTATGAATGGTGGTGTGACTGATGGCCCTGTGATAGCCTGGCGAGCTGTCCACGGTGTACCCTGCCCTCGCCCAGAGTCGGCTGAGGTGGGCGCCAGCCTCCCCGCGACCCTAATTAGGAATAAGCAGTTCAGAAAATGAATGAATGAACTTCTGAATAAAATAAAACTCTGTACATTTACACATAATACGAGCCTCCGTTTACATACGCCACACATACATCGTCTCGTTTACATGAACGAATGGTATGTCCCACTGTTCATTCGCATGCAAATTACTCTCGTGTTTACTGTTGCATACACTTGAATCACGTGTGACTTTTCACAGCACTCCATGTCCGCCTTCACTCTGTACAGATTCATTGCTTGTTTTTTCTTCACAAATTAGACTGTAATAAAAATACAGTGTTTTGATGTGCACAGACTTATACGATGTATGAAATCTTCAGGTTTAATTTCACTTTAATAAAGCTTATAGAGGTAAAAACCGAGACATGAGAAGGTCTCCAGAATAAAGAACGGTGGGATGAGAATACTTTAAAAGAACATCTAGGGATTATAAAGTAAGTCATGAGACATAAGAAAGCTTCTAGACTTAGACCAAGGCATGCAAACTATTTCTAGAGATCATATTTGATTATTATTAACTAACATAGTGCATCTATCACCCTGATATTTTTATGCAACCAGTTAATTGTCATAACTAAGCAGATGGTGCAGCCTGCCAGTTCTTCCCTGCAGGAATTGCGTTGGGGTTTTTTTTCTGCAGCTGGTCCACTGTTATAATAAATATCCTTTACACTGGCAACCTTCTTTCTTGCAAACAAACCCTGCAGCGATGCATGTGGGGGAAAAGCATCTGCTGTTATCTTGCTTTCCTGTTGCCTTTCAGTGCTCTCACAATTAATTATATTTGTCAGGAAGGGTAAATCTGCTACATTTCCCTTTTGCTCCATGTGCATGACCTTTCCAGGATGCTAGTGAGCGCTAGGTTCGAGAGGCGTCTGTGTCCACATCGGAAAAATTATGCAAAAAGCGAATCATGTGTCGCTTGACTAAATTGGGTGATAGTCTACCTCAGAACTGAATTGTTCTGTTCACAGATGGAACTTTCCCTGTTTTTTTTCCTGCCCTTCATATCTTACAACTACTGAAGACTAGAAAAAAGATTTCTACAAAACAAATAAGCAATCCTTATCCTTCTGTTTGTGTTGTAAATCTGGGTATACACTGGGGCACAATCTCCACGATTGAAAAGAGCATGGGGCTCCACGATTTATGAGCATTCGTGGAGCACGATTGGGGTATAAAAAGGAGGCAGGGTGCATCCAAGAGATGAAAGTTGAAGGAATCATATTTTTAAGTTCAACAAGATCCCCTATGATGGCGCATCAAGGTCTGTTACACTTTATTAAGCTTTGTTTGGCTCGACTGCGCCTCCCCTGTTCTATCACGAGTGGCAGCAAATCGTAACGCATCGTAATAATCACGATCAGTGAGATCATCACGATTTCACCAAATTCCCTCAAGATCATCACGGTTTGATCCTATGACCCTCCAAGCTCATCATGATTCTCTCAAATCATGGAGATCATGGACATCTTGGCATCAGTGTAAACCCAGCTTTAACTTAGACCGAGTGCACGATTTCGAAATCTCAAAATGGCCGACGGGCTCGCACAACACGACTTTGATCTCTTATGATCAGGTGTGTGATGGACGTAGGAGCGGCATGTGTGCTCACAGTGGAAGATGACGCATTACTCCTTCTGCATCATCCTACTAGGGTGCGGGGCGGACTTTGGGTGACGGTCGGGTACACCGTGAACAGATAGCCAGACCATCGCAGGGCAACACACACATAACCATTCACACTCACACTCACACTCACACCCAGGGGCAATTTGGAACAGCTAGTCAGCCTAATGTGCATGTCTTTGGACTGTGGGAGGAAACCGGAGTACCTCATCGTTTCTGTGCTTCGTTTTTCTTGCATTTACTCCATTTTGAGAAAACCTCCAAACCTCTCAAATCCCTAAAAGGAAGATGTGTCTTTATGACTTCATGACAATATTGCAGTGAGCGTGGTCTTTTCTACGGTGATCCCGCCCATAGCGCCAAGCCAAAAGAGCACACTGAATTATTTAACGACATCAATTTAATCAGCGTTCACCAGATTTCAACCCAATGGATCACCAAGAGTAGGAGCCTGAAGGTAAAGTTTTGTTCATCACTTCAGTTTGTCCTTGAGAGATTTCCTAAATTTATGCCAAAGAACAAAACTGAAGCTGCTCCGGCAGGAGACTGCGGTGTACAATATTCAGTATATTCGGTATACAGTAAGAAGGATTGATGTTGTAAAAAGTTCAATGTTTACATACATAAAGCTTCCAGGGAAACGACCTATGACCTCCCTAAAGAACTTCAAATACAAAAAACAAAAAGATATCTTCCAGCTCTAGGCTTATCTCGGTGAACATCAGCACCGACTTGAAACACACAAGCTCTTGCCGGAGCCTCAATGAGCGCCTGCTGTGCCAAAGAAACAAGTCTCACCAGGACAGACAAAATTTGAGTGGTTGCGCCTGCAGGCTTTTCTAAGCTAAAGCAAATTCAATTTCCTAGTTGGACAAGAAGGTTGTGCTTCATTACTGCTCCTTGATGGAGAAACACTGAGCATCCGGGGCGATATATCGGCTCCTGGAGCGCAGACACTTTTCCCAAAGCACTACGGGGTTAAAGAGACATTCAGAATCCCCTCACAACATTAGCAAGCAGGCTAACCAAGGCGGCTAAGGAAGTATCGGAAAAATATTAGCAGAAGTCAAAGACAATTCCACATCCAGAGTTAATTATTTTATCTTAAAAACACATCCCAAAGTTAATATTCATTCATTCATTCATTCATTTTTTCCAGCCACTTAATCCTACTAGGCTTGCAGGAAGGCTGGAGCCTATCTCAGCCAACTCTGGGCGAAGGTGGGGTACACCCTGAACAGCTTACCAGTCTATCGCAAGGCTAACACACTCACAAGCTTTCAGACTCACACCTAGGAGCAATTTGGAACAGCCAATTAGCCAACTGTGCATGTCTTTGGACGGTAGGAGGAAACCCACATAAGCATAGGGAAACCATGCAAACACACAGAAACGCCCTCACAAAGCCCGGGACTTGAACCCAGGACCTTCATGCTGTGAGGTGGATGGTGGTGTCGTGGTTAGCACGTCCACCTCAGAGCAAGAAGGTCCTGGGTTCGAGTCATGGGCTTTGTGAGGGCGTTTCTGTGTGTTTGCATGTTCTCACCGTCCTTGCGTGGGTTTCCTCTGGGTACTCCGGTTTCCTCCCACAATCCAAAGACATGCACATTAGGCTAACTGGCTCTTCCAAATTGCCCCTAGGTGTGAGTGTGAATGGTTGTGTGTAGCCCTGCGATGGACTGTCGAGCTGTTCATGGTGTACCCTGGCTTCGGCCAGAGTCAGCTGAGATAGGCTCCAGTCCCCCTGCAACCCTTGTAGGATAAAATGTTTGGCAAATGGATGGATGGACAGGTTACACCCTCTAATCAGATATGGGTGGCTTCTACTTCTCCAAGAACCGCCCATAAGTGGGTGGAGTTAGGCTCATTTACACTGAAGATGGTACAATGTATCAGAAACTGTGTGTGCTGTGCGTTTTACCGAAACATTTTTTTTTTTTAAATCATTCTTTATTTTTATCCATGCAGCACTGATCAATAACGCTGTGCTGGATGCTTGACAGAAAATTGATGAGTCATCTTGAATGAATTCCTTTCGCTACAGCATGAGTGTCGAAAAACAAACTGTGCTAGTTGAACTCTTTAAAAGATTTGTTTATTTATTTTTTTATGTAAACATCGAGAGCATGATCCGACTCAAAGGGTACGCCAAAAACGCCCGGGTGGGGTTTTTGCTAACGGCGTATTGAGCCGCTGACGTTCGTGTTGCATCTGAAGTTTCTCGCATTTAAATAAGTGTAATTACTGAAGTCTGAGAAATCAAATTTGTAAAGTTAAAAAAAAAAATCGATCATGAACCGAACCCGCAGCTGTAAGCCCGGGGAGGAGCCGAGATTAGCACACGCACGATGATTACAACACTGAAAAGCTCATTTCCCCGCGTTTTTTTCCCCAGCAGTCTGTTTTACAGAGGTGTACAATGATGTGAATGGCACTTTACTATTATGGAGTTTCGAGTGGTTGTCATCATACTTCAGTACAGCTTCCCCAAGTTGGAGTACACGCACTCTTCCACTGATTCAGTGCAGACTACATTATGACACAGGAGAGCGAGTTTGCCGTCTGGCGCGGTTGTTCCTGCCGTCTCAATTCAGTCAGTTTCCACCGACTGTCATAACCACGAAGCTTTTTATTTTTTTATTTTTGTTAATATTTAGTGTCTTTTCCAACTCCCATTTCAAATACTCATTTTGTTTTTATCTCTACTGATGTGTCATTCTGTCTTTTTTACATCCAGTCATCTTGTTGGTAATCTTCTGAAAAGCTGCAGTGAAAAACAACCACGTTTTAATTTTACACGTTTTGAACAACCTGTGATTTTCTTTCGTCTCGTCATCCACCTGTAATTATCTTTGAAACATGTCTGACTCAGATTTATTTTGCACTGACATGCAATAAAGTAACAGTTAGCATTCTTTGTATTGATTTTTGCTTTTAGAACCCCCCACTGACTGTAAGGTGAATTGAGAATCTCCCTCGGATGCATTTTATTGACAAATTCAGCCAAAAAATATAAGCACGAGCATAATAATAATAATAATAATAAGTTTTTAAAGTTTTACAGTTTTTAAAGCAACATGACGTCAGTTTTTCATTCTCAAATCTGATTCTTCAGACAGTAATCATTAGATTTTTTTAAAAAATTTATTACAGCTAAATTTATTTTTATTATTATTATTATTATTATCATTGATGTTGTTGTTCTTTCTCCCTCTCACTTTTTTCTTCTCTCTCTCTCTCTCGCTCTCTCTCTCTCACTCTCACTCTCTTTCTCTCTCTCTGTTCCTCTAACCCTTCCCTCTTTCTCTCTCTCTCTCTCTCTCTCTCTCCCTGTAACCCTTCTCTCTCTTTCTCTTCCTCTAACCCTTATTTCTCTCTCTCTCTCTCTCTCTCTCACCCCCTCCCTCCCTCTTCCTTTAACACTTCTCTTTTTCTTTCTCACTCTCTCTCCCCCTCTTCCTCTAACCCTTCTCTCTCTCTCTCTCTCTCTCACACTCTCTTCTAATCTCTCTCTCACTCTCCCTCTTCCTCTAACCCCCCCTCTCTCCTAACCCTTCTCTCTCTCTCTCTTTTAACCCTTCTCTCTCTCTTTCTCTCTCTCTCTCTCTCTCTATTTATCTCTTCCTCCAACCCCCTCTCTTTCTTCTAACCCTTCTCTCACTCTCTCTCTCTCTCTTACACACACTCTCCCTCTTCCTCTAACCCTTCTTTCTCTCTTTTATCTGTGTGTTCTCTCTCTCTCTTTCTTTCTCACTTTCTCTATTTCTCTCTCACTCTCTCCTTTGTGTTCTCTCTCTCTCTCTCTCTCTCTCTCTCTCTCTCTCTCTCTCTTTGGTAAGGGAAGGAATGTTTATAGCTGCTGTATCATAAATAATAAGAGTTTAGTTATAAATTATTAAACGTTTTGAAGGAATCATCATTAATAAATCAAATCTCAATTTTTAAATGAATTCTAACTATATTTATTGGTATTAAAGTAACAGCAGCACGGTGGCGTAGTGGGTAGCATGTCTGCCTTAAGGCAAGAAGGTGCTGGGTTCGGTTTCCTCCCACAGTCCAAAAACATGCACGTTAGACTAACTGGCTGTTCCGGTTTGCCCCAGGAGTGAGTGTGAGAATGGTTGAATGTGTGTGTTTGCCCTGGGATGGTATGGTGAGCTGTTCACAACCCTAATACGATTAAGTGAGTGATGAGAGTGGTGTGAATGTAATAAATTCATGATGTCACTGATTCTTGTCCTCTAACAGCTCGCCCTGTTTTATTCCTGCGTTCTTCAATACAGACAGAGAAACACGGCAGAACATCACCTTTTATTCGATTTATAAATGACACACCTGACCGTTTACAGTCCTCACCGCAACAATACGGCCTATTAGAGGAGTGCTCTGGGATGAAAACATGGACGGCGACGGATCTTTCACTTTTACGAGAGACGGAGCAGGCGGACAGAAATGATGACGATATTCAATAACGCGGAACTCGACGGGCGTTAATAAATCTTAATGTAACCAGGGTGTTTTTATGACATCATTCAGGGCTGGGGAGGGGAGTTTAATTCAGAGCGATCTTCAGAACACCGTGCATGAGTTGATCTGATCAGGAGATGCCTGATACTCAATAACACCTAATTTACACCAGTAACTCAATAACACAAACATCAACAAACAAAAACAAATAATAATAATAACAGGTATATGGGAAAGGGGGCGGGACGGTGATGTAGTGACTATCACGTCCGCTTCACACCATGAGGGTCCTCAGTCGGTGGCATTTCTGTGTGGAGGTTTTGCATGTTCTCCATTTGCTTGTGTGGGTTCCCCAGGTGCTCCAGTTTAATCTCTTAGTCCAAAGACGAGCACAGTAGGCTAACTGGCTGTTCCAAATTGCCCCTAAGTGTAAGTGTGAATGTTTGTGTGTGTGTGTGTGTGTGTGTGTGTGTGTGTGTGTGTGTGTGTGTGTGTGTGTGTTTGTTCAGGGTGTACCCTGCTTTCATCCCTGTTTTGGCTGAGATGGGCACCAGTCTCACTGCGGTTCGGCAAATGAGTCAGTGAGTAAGTGAGTGAGAGTATATGGGGAATTCTTTAATATATATTTGTAGAAAGTCAAATAAATAATAAAATAATTAAGTTCTTGGATGAGTCGAAGCCATTCTACATGAGACCACACCCATCAGATAGATCAACCAATCAATTTTTATCCCTCCAACTCTCTTGGATTTGCTTTTCTGATCAGCATGGTGGTAAAGAGTGATTACTTGAGATGCAGTAACCTTTATGTTAACTCAAACCCATCGATGTTCTCTTCTGTCCACGCCACTCGCCACTCAGTGTCGCGACTGATGGAAAAAATCGCAGGAGTTTGGGTGTTTTTGTACTTAAACACACCCTAGGGCACCAAAGTCTCATTTAATCTCTTGAGCTGTATCTGTACAAACATATACACTGTTCACCACTCTGCTTTCTCGTGATTGGCTGATCGGAAAAATGTTCATGTGTAGAAGTGTTCCTGTTATGTCTACAGTAAAAGGCGTAGAAAATCTAATACGGCAATTCGCCAAAAAAAAAAAAAACTGTTTCTTTGTTCGTCACTTTGTTTGTGAGACCACACCCATGCACTGATTTTCACCAAACTTTGTGGAGACACCACTCTACCTCAGTCCCAGAACTGATTTGATTTTGGAATATCAAGGTCGCAGGTTAAGGTCAGAGCAAGGTCACAAAGTTTTGGAGATAGAACAATTACAATTTGGAAACGAGTGCTGATTGACATGCCGTTACTATGGAACACTAATAGGAGACCTTATATGGACTTTGAAATACGACAGTCACCTTTGACCTTGAGTGACCTTGAAAGGTCAAATCCCAGCCATTTCAATCCCAGCTTCAAAAGAGAACCTTGTTTTCTGCTAATTTGGTCACATCTACGTACCAGAGAACATATTATAAAATGAGTACATGGGTAATTAAAACCAGAACCCAGTATGTACTGTATCCGTGCTGCACGGCGAAGGTGCCTTACACTCTGTGAGTGCCCCTCTAGATATCAATCGACTTCTTTCTTGTTTGTATTAAAGATGTACACATATTTAATAATGTTTTCTTGTTTATATTTGAAATTATCAGACTAGCGAAGCTGATTGTGAAATATTAAGTAATAAAAATGTGTCAGAAAGAAAAACTTGAATGTAATGAAGACAAAATTTTATTGTTTTTTTTGTACATTTTTTTTAAACACTGGTTGTCTCGTGGTTCTTAAACTTGCTTCCAGCATTTCTGAATATTACATACTCCAATAAATAAATGATTTCTAAAAATATCTCGAATGCCAGAAAACGTATCATTATGATGGAACGGAAGATTATTAAGCTTATACCGAGACATCCCAAGCATTTCAAGCAGCAAATTGGCCCTCCTGCGCGATTAACCACAGAGTACTGAAGCACTTTAGTGCGGCACGATTCCCTGAGCCAGCCTCTCTGCCAATAAAGTGTCTGAAAGTTTGGCTTTCAAACCCCACTTTAGCAGTGCACCTTTAGAGACACGGCAGAAAATTAACAGGCCTCACACAGCAGCCCTCAGCCCCCCGCACCCCAGCCTGACACTTTCCTCTCTGTCCTCGTGATTTAACGCTCGTACTACCAGCTCGCTGTGTAGCATTGCCACCTCACCACCCCAGGCTTTGGGAATCAGTCCTTAGCGGAGTCTGTCCACGTGATCTCTCTGTGGTTCCTTCAGGTTCTCTGGCTTCTACTTTAACATGGGTGGATAAGCTGGAATAAATGGTGGAAACGTGTAATAGGAAGCCACATTGGCGTAGTGGTTAGCACGTCCACCTCACAGCATGATGGTTCAGAGACTCACGGTCGGTAAGGGCATTTCTGTGTGGTGTTTGCATGTTCTCCCGTGCCTGCATGGGTTTCCTCTAGGTACTGGGTTTCCTCCCACAGTTCAAAGATGTGCACAGTAGGCTAATTGGCTGTTCCAGATTGCCCCAAGGTGTGAATGGTTGTGTGTGTGTTGGCCCTGCAATAAAATGGCAAGTTGTTGAGGGTGTACCCCACCTTCACCCAGAGTAGGCTAAGATAGGCTCCAGCCTCCCCGTAACCCTAGTAGGATTAAGCAGTTCGGCAAATAGATGCATGGGTGGATCATGTGATGGTTTGGCGTTCCATCAGGATTACGTTCTCCTACCTTGGTGAATTCCAACATTAATGTGATTATCTCCTGATCCTCTGTGACCCTGATAAAGATCTGAGAAAAGGAAGAATCTGCCTGTACTGTACGTATATGAGAAAGAGATTGTGTGTGTGTGTGTGTGTGTGTGTTGAGTTTCTGTTTTAACCCTGAAGTCCTCATGACATGCTGGGACTGTGATTCCACCTCAGAGTTACTTGTGACATAAATTTCCATAATGGCTTGTGATGGCGTCGAGGAGGTGGGACGGCGATGGGAGGCGACAGCACAGGTTAACAGTTCCTGTACTGATTTAAATGAAGCTGCCACAGTCTGGGAAACCAAGATGCAGGGCTAATAGTTTATCCAGGAAATCTTTTCCTCCACGCAAAAAAACGTGAAAGAGAAATTCCTCTAGCGTTTTTAAAATTTTATACAAAGTTCAAATGTACATGTATATACTGTGTTTCCCCGATAATAAGACACTTTCGTATTATTTTTTTCGGTTCAAAAAACACCATAGGGCTTATTTTCGGGGTCGGTTTTATTTTAATGAATGTTAACAGCAATTTCAATAAACAGGTAAGTGATTCCTCGACAACTGCTTTCTTGTACTCAGCGGTGTAGCTCTTCCTTTCTGCACTCATGTCTGGGGTCAAAACAGACAGGATAAT
>JAOUQZ010000019.1:18816328-18836216 GCA_028564935.1 Neosilurus hyrtlii
AAAAAAAGGGGGGGGGGGGGGGGTACGTCCTTCAACAGTTCTAAGAACTATGAAAAGTTCCTCCAGTACGAAAAAGCCGTAAGTTTATGATCCGAATCCCAGAAAATTTTTGAATCTTCCCGGACACAGTCCGAGCACAGTCGAGTCGTTTTGTGTAAACAACCTAAATGGCTTTGCAGGGAGCGGTGGGGATTAGCATTTGTTAATCAAAACGTCTTCCACCTTATCCATCAGTTCTCCCACACCTTCTTTTACACGCGCATCACCACCGCTATTATGCAAAGCTGCAAGCGAAAGAGAGAAAGAGAGAGAATGGGGGGCAATGATTGTTCTCCATGAGCTGCAAATCATCAAGATCAAGACGATGGTCCCGGCGCGGTGAAACATAGCTGCCTGAGTCAGCGAGCGTTCCCGCAGAAACGGAAAAGTGTGCGGATGACATATTCTCTCATCTGCATCGGGACTGTAACTGTTTAACTGTGGGGAAATGAAAGGGCCGTTCTGTGCGTGGACTTGATTGTTTGAGACGAGGGCAGACGCGGGGCAGGACGGCTCGGGAGAATGCTCAGGGACTGGAAGGGATTGAACATACAACACACACTCACACACACACACACACACACACACACACACACACACACACACACACACACACAAACAGCACACTGTGTCACTTAATCTTACTGTCTTCATGTCCAGTACGCTCATCAATCTTCTCCATGCATCTTTTGTGCACTCAGTGTATGCCTCAGTCTCACTCTCTCACACACACACACACACACACACACAAAATGATCTGGAGAGCAGTGTGTCTCAGACAGGGATCGTACCAACCATGATTGACAGTTACGGGGAAAAAAAGCTTGTCCATAGTCTAGTCAGCTGTCACTCAATGAATATTTAGAGACTAGGTGCTTGTCTGTGTGTGTGTGAATATTTCAGGAGCTGATTGTATACACCTGTGATGGTCTGGTGAACTGAGATACGGCTGAGATAGGCTTCATTGGTCTCATCGGAGCCGTGTTACCACCCTCAGAACTAGCGGGATGGATTTTGTTTTTATTATTGTTGTAGTTTTCCCCACCGTGTTTTGGGAAACTGTTTTGCATTATTTATCAGCAGCTCTGAATACCTATGTAAAATACTTAAACCCACCCATCCAACACCACCATCACTGTGCAACGTGGATCTGATAAACTCGGACACCACATCACTTGTGTTATATGCAGACTGTATGATGGTTATACCTTCTGAATCTTAGGTTATCATGAAAGTATAATCATACACAATTATTCACCTGAGGCGAGGTGAATATTTCATCAGAGGGGACTGTTTAGCAGCATCCCCCGAGCCTGAGGTGAATAACAGTTTTAGTATATACTGCATGGGGACAAAAGAAAGATGAAAAAAAAGATTTTAATGGTTTATTTTGCCATTTTTACTTCTTTAATGCAATATACGTAGTTTAGAGAGGGATAAGTTCTTATATTATTCATTCAAAAAATGCTCTCTTTTCTGATTGGTGGAAAGCCATGCAATCATACTTGGTATTGCATCATTGCCATGGGATAACTGGATTATTGCACTGTTGCCATCGGATCAGTTGAATAATTTTTGCACTAAAAATGCAAGACACGCGACTGTCTGCTTGGAAAATACTTTGAATGAATAATTAAACAATTAAAGAATTCGGCTTTAATTCGGTTTCGGAGGCTGTTATCTTCCCTGGCCTTGGTGTCAGCAGATAACATCCCTCGATCGAATAATTCTCTATATCATATTTATAATCACTTAATAGTATATACTGCATTGGAATGGAGTGATGTAATTGGTCCACTGTCTTGGGATTAAAAACATTATTCAGAGTGGATAATGCTTGAATCACGAAACGACGGACACTCACATCTTGCCAGAGTCACTTGAAGCAGGCAGAGATTGTTTTCGTTGTGTTTCTGTGAAGTATATACTAAACTCGGAATGAACGGCTTAATAGATGCTACACAGTGGTTATTTCTGCTCGAAATGCAGAGCTTACCCGACCCGCCTCTGTCTTGGTAAAAAATAAGGATAAAATGAATAAACACTTGTTTCAGTTTGCTTTTCTTTATGTTTCTCTGTAGTACAGTATATAGTATAGTATATAGCATAGTATACAATATAGTACAGTATGTAGTATAGGATACAGTATAGTATACAGTAAAGCATATAGTATAGTATATGGTATAGTATACAACATAGTATGCGGTATAGTATATAGCATAGTATACAGTATAGTATACAGTAAAGCATATAGTATAGTATAGTATATGGTATAGTATACCACATAGTATACAGTATAGTATATGGTATAGTATACAACATAGTATATAGTATAGTATGCAGTATAGTATACAGCATAGTATACAGTATAGTATACAGTAAAGCATATAGTATAGTATATGGTATAGTTTACAGCATAGTATACAGTATGGTATATAGTATAGTATGCAGTATAGTATACAGTATAGTATACAGTAAAGCATATAGTATAGTATATGGTATAGTTTACAGCATAGTATACAGTATGGTATATAGTATAGTATGCAGTATAGTATATAGCATAGTATACAGTATAGTATACAGTAAAGCATATAGTATAGTATATGGTATAGTATACAACATAGTATACAGTATAGTATACAGTAAAGCATATAGTATAGTAAATGGTATAGTTTACAGCATAGTATACAGTATGGTATATAGGATAGTATGCAGTATAGTGCACAGTACAGTATATAGTTTAGTGTACAGTATATTAAATAGTAAAGTATACAGTATATACTATATTGTACAGTGTAGTATATAGCAGGGGTCAACAACACGGTGCCAGTGGGCACCAGGTTGCCCCCAAGGACCACATAGGTTGCCTGCAGGCCTGTTCTAAAAATAGCACAACTCACTAGTGAGCTGCGTCTAAAATTAATTTTTTATTTTTATTGTTAATAATTATTGTAAGAAATCATTAACGTGATCAGTGTCTTCACATAGATGAGTATCATTAATAATTATTAATAATGTATAACTAAAGGACAACTGAGCAAATGTGTAATTTCAGGAGAGCCTATCAAACTGGTAGCCCTTCGTATGGCTCAGTACCCAAAAAAGTTGATGACCCCTGGTATATAGTATAGTATATGGTATAGTATACAGTATAGTGTATAGTATACAGTATAGTATATAGTATAGTATACAGTATAGTATATAGTATAGTATGCAGTATACAGTAAAGCATATAGTATAGTTTACAGCATAGTATACAGTATAGTATGCAGTATAGTATACAGTGAAGCATATAGTATAGTATATGGTATAGTATACAGTATAGTATATAGCATATTATATAGTATAGTATGCAGTATAGTATATTGTACAGTATACAGTATAGCATATAGTATAGTGTACAGTATAGTATAGTGTATAGTTCACAGTACAGTGAATAGTATAGTATACAGTATAGTATATAGTATAGTATATGGTATAGTATACAGTATAGTGTAGTATACAGTATAGTGTATAGTATAGTATACAGTATAGTTTATAGTATAGTGTATACCGGTCTACTCTCACCCATGTGTAGCGCTCTAGATTTTAAAAATCGAAATTATATTATTCTTGTATTAGTGTGCTTTACTGCTTATGTTCCTATGTAATATATACTATTACAGTTTTACATCTCAGGCTTGTTGGATGTCAGGAACCATCCAGCGACATCCACCTCACCCTGTGAGCATAATTGTTTCTGAGTAAATAAACCGATCCGATTGCACGGTGTACAAGCGCGGTGTAATGTATGTAGGACCACCGTTTCAGAGACCTAACGAAAAACATCACCACATTTCCTTCACGTTTTCTTCTTTCCTCTCCACTAAAGAGCCCAAAACAGCTGTGTAGTCCAGGGATTATACACCTCACTCTGCTGCCACATGACTGGTTTCACCATTGAAGTTCTGAATCCAAGCATGTTTACCAAACTCAAACACACCATATAGAAAATCCCATTATAATCGTTTGAGCTGGTTTGTGTTGATTTTGTCCCACAGGACATTAAATATAAATGTTTGGACTGCACTCAACCGCTCAGGTACGCACGATGCAAATGCAGAAGACGGAGGCATCAGTAAATAGCCAAAGTGCCTGATCACCTCAAATCAAATCCACCCTCAAATGTCATCGGCTCAATATGGGCTTATCGCTAAGAACCCAGAGAGAAGCTGTCCCGATAGGTAGGAGACAGGAGCTCGTCTTAACCAAACATCATGAATGTCATGCTGATATTCGAAAAAGCTTTGGGATAACATAGAATATATATATATATATATATATATATATGCATTGACAAAAACAAATGGTACAATATTTTCCATGTAATGCTTAACTTGACTTGTTTTATTATTATTATGATTATTATAACTTCGAGGTTATTTGTTAAACAAGCCTACAAACCAAACACTTTACAAGCAAAAACACTCAGAGAGTGCAAACCTCCACCAAGCCCAGTAATCCCCCGTATAGTTCATTCCTTTAATAACTCAATCGCTCAATCTTACTAGCGTCGTTGGGAGGCTGGAGAGTACCTCAGATAACTCTGGGCAAGGGCGGGGTACACCCTGAACAGGTCGCCAGACCATCACAGGCCCAACACACACAACCATTCACACTCACTCTCACTCTCACACCTAGGGGCGATTTGAAATAGACAGTTAGTTTAATGTGCATATATTTGGACTGTCAGAGGAAAACAAGAGTACCCAAAGGAAACCCACGCAAGCAGGTGGAGAACAAGCAGACTCCACACAGAATCGCCCTCGCAGTGCCCGGGACATGAACCCAGGACCTTCTTGCTGTGAGGAGGATGTGCTAACCACTGCACCCACCTGACTTTTTTCTTTCATATCTTTATTTAGTTGATTATTTTTTGCACTAAAAAATTTGTACATTTTTTTAAACAGTAAATTGAAAACAAGGAAGAAAAATCAATATTGCCCAAAGCTATTTATTTGTAATGATTTCTTTTCTTTCATTGATGCTTCAGTTGTACTGTAAGTACAAAAGTAAGAAAAACAATATGCAGCATGATGATGAAAACAGAGCCGGCATGGATCGAAAAGTTTCAGAAAATGGAACTGAGGAACTAAAACTGCTTTGTGAACTGTATGTGGTCTGAAATGACCTTTGACCTTACGGCGCTTAAGGACAAAATAAAAGGAATTCAGAAAGACTGTTTCAGAAATTATTATTCTAATTTTTGGCAACAAGCTCGCTGCGGCAGACGAAGGTGAAAGAGGGTCAGCTCCTTCACGTTCTCACGGGCGTCGACACGTTTTTTTATCAAGAGTATTCGTACACGGAGTCAAGCGCTGCTGGTTGCGAAGCAGCAAATCAGGTTATCACGGTATCGCTCTGACACTTTGTGACCTAGTTCCGCGACTTTTCTGATCTTCCTGCAGTTGTACACGTCTGATTTCTTGTCCTGTTTACCCACCACTCTATTCACTCTATGAGGCATCTTGTCCTCCATAATCTGCACAAACAGAGCACTAGAAAATTCCACCAAACCTCTCGCAAAAAAACGTTCTTGTAATTACACTACATCGCACTTTAGGACAATCAATGCTTGATTGGAGTGAAAGACAGATTGCGAGCCTTTGGCTCTGGAACGTCGATTAAAGGTAGTGAATTACACCGCGCAAAGAAAAATGACAGGCAGCGTTTTTCTTCTGATCGCTTTAATCACTCCGTACGGGACTGATATGCGTTTACATTGCTGACAAAACATTACTGTACCTCACATACATACCTGTGGAACTCAACTTGATGCTGATTATGCGTTACGGGTGGATCAGGGAAAAGACGGAGAAAATGAAACGGCGAGAAAGTTTCGTTCATCAGACTTTAAGACGGGAAGAATGTGGAGTTCGTTTGGAGGGGTCTAATTTGCATATGAGACAGGGGAGGATACGTTTTTGTTAAACACACCGTGACGGACGCTAGCACTCATGCTAGTGGTCATTTTTCTATCAGTAAAAGTCTCACCAAGGTTCTTCTCTGTCATGTGCCTGAATATCTCCCTAGCAAGCTGCCAGCACCGTTATTCACATCGCCTCAAGCTCTGGCCTGCACCGTCACAGTTCGTCACAGCTAGTAATATCAGCATGAGCCATGCTAGGAGTTATATGTTATGAGTTTGAATCCCATGAAACCCAGTTCTGTTTTTCGGTGTTCTTAGTGCTGTCTGCTTTAACCAATTGAGATGCACTAACGCTTGGGGGTTATTTATAATTCAGGTGAGCATGCATTAGGCGTTCTGAATAATAATCAAATCATAATTATAATAATAATCAGTGGATAATGGAGTTCCTGTAATGGTCGTGCACCAGTAGCAATTAATCCCTTTGCATTTTTTTATTTTTTATTTATATGTATATATTTTTTGGTAATTTACTCTCTCTCATAAAAATTTAATTGCATTCGTTCCATTAGCATGCATTCATTTATTTTTAAAAACGAGCATAATCCAGTGGCAAGATCTGTATCTGAATCGGTTATATGCTCCAAATATCCATATCTATCTTCAGTTTCTTTTATCTATCCATCTAGCCATCCTTCCATCCATCCATCAACTATACCCCATAGCCCTCAGTGTCATGTGGGAAGCTGGAGCCAATCATAGATAACTTCAAGAGCGTTCCAATCCCAATCCCAGTCAATCCCAAGGAGATTATTAACCTTTTGCAACCATTTACACTCATGTTTACACTTATAGACAATTTAGAGTTGCCATTTGCATGTCCTGGAGGAAACCAGAGTAACCCGAGGAAATACAATCAGGCATAAATGCTTTAAACCCAGAACCTTCTTGCTGCAAGATGACAATAGCCGCTTTACATGTACATTTACATTTACGGCTTTTGGCAGACCATCATCCAGAGTGACTTACATTTATCCTTTTCTTTATACAACTAAGCAATTGAGGGTTAAGGGCCTTGCTTAAGTACCCAACAGTGGCAGGTTGGTATGACTGGGGCTTGAACCACCAATCTTCACATTAGTAATCCAGAGCCTTAGCCACTGAGTCACCACTTCCCACTGCCTTCTCACTACTGCAGCATAGCCAAGCAGGATAATGGGAGCCAAGGCCATTACCATTTCTACTGGGGACTTCTGGGGCTTGACTGTGCCTCCACGGGATTACTTTGACGCAAGAACGCCAGATCCCGGTAGAAGGCCAACCGGGGTGAAAGGCGGTGTCAAGATGGAAGGCGGGGTTTATCTCTTTTAATCCACTAGACACTAATTTTTATCTCCATGGTTTCTTTGTAAGTCAAAATATAATTATAAGAAAATTGGTGGAGAAACTATGCTAAGCTCTAGCCAGTTACAAAATCTATGCTGGCTGACTAGTCGTAAAGCTAACCATGATCCATTATTCATCCATCCATTCATTCATTTACCAAATCGTTTCATCCCCATATAAAGGTTTTCGGCTCGAAACTCGGGTAGCTTTGAGCCTCAGGTAGCCTTGAGATAGCCCTGGCTCGCCCTGGCACAACAGTGGGACAGCAGACAGCTTTGCAGGACCCTCACGAAGACTGATAAACACGCATCCAAAGTCGGCACGAAACAGCTAATTCCACCTTGGCGTTAAACACATAGCGTGATGTGACACTGCAGGAATCCTTAAGTGAGATTTGTACAGAAAGGTCTATGTGCTGGGTGAGCAGAGCTTAACTTTCATCGGCGCCGTGAATCTTTAATGTCCATACTTTAGTATGCATAAAAGATCCGTGCTCGTAAGAGTGATTAGGTCCAATCTCCTAACTTGCGATGGCGGTAATGGCTGAAAGACTACCTGCCTGCTGTGGTGCCGTAGTGAGTTCCTGAATATATACGGCTATTATAGGCAAGGACATTATGGATAATGTAGTATGGCCGATGTAATGAATAGCAGTCATGCAGTTCTAAATGTCCAGTTTATAGGCAATAAGCAATAATTCAGGTCACTGTGTGACAAAATTATTAATGTTCACAATCAATAATTACCTCTGCTGCCGCCGTCTGAGTTCAGACCCAGATTCGCCGGACTGTCGGAATACTCTCGGACTCGGTAATGACTAATTGGTACATATTTTGGGTGCTATATCTCAAGAACACTTTTAGGGATTCTCTTTATATGTCGCACAAACGTCCATCTTCACTGAAGGATACACGGAGTAGATTTTGGAGGTCAGAGGTCAAGGTCACGGCATTCCTATGTGTTCCATATTTGTGAACACGATATTCCGAGAAAATTGTGGGAAACATAGACTAGAAATTATCATCAGCAACCACATAATGATAAGTATATATGTTGTATTAAGTATCAAACACTGTCATTCCAAATTCTGCTGCTTTTACGTGAATCAGTCCGCAATAAAAGAAAGAACTGGCCAGCTAGCATTACCAAGTAGCTTAGCATGAGTTGCGACTGCTTCCATATTTTTATGTATTGACATATTTACTAATGGGGAATGAAGTAATATCCTAGTAGTTGTTTAACCAGTAAGAATACATGATTGCTCATAGCCGGTGGGTACTCATAAAATGAACCCAGATGAACATGGAGGAAACCCACATGAATGAGAGGGGAACTCATACATACGCAAGAAATCAAGGATAACACTTGAGTTAGGAAGTAGACCTCGGCATTTTGGTGTATTGTAATTTCATTTAAAAGTACAACAACAATGGAAACAACAACAAAAATGTCCTGGGTTCGAGTCCCAGGCTCGGTGAGAGAGTTTACGTGTGGAGTTTGCATGGGTTTCCTCCAGGTACTTTGGTTTCCTCCTGCATTCCAAAGGCATGGACATTAGGCTAACTGACTACTCCAAATTGCCCCTAGGTGTGAGTGTAAATGGTTGTATGTGTGTTGGCCCTGCGATGGACCGGCGACCTATTCAGGATGTACCCCACCTTCGCCCAGAGTCGGGTGAGATGGGCTCCAGCCTCCCCCTGACCTTACTAGGATTAAGCGGTTCAACAAAAGAGTGAGTGAGAGTGAGATCAACAGCAACAATGCCTCATCGTCAGCTTGCTCGATCGCCTGTCCAGGAGTATAAACAATCATAAATCTGTGAAGGATATAAAGACCATCTGGTTTGCATGAGCATTCCTGACAACTCGGGGGAACTGCGTGCTTGTCTCGATGCATCTCGTGTATATAATTTGTGATTTATGAAAACACTTCAGGACAACACGTATACCGGCAACAGCAAGGTTGATGTATGCAAACAGACCAGGCGCCGATTTCGTATTTATCACATGTTCCGATGCCTCATTGTGCAAACTGTCCATTTTCATCAACACCAGAAGCTTAAACGCCATAGAGCCGATTTGATACGGGTGTATCCTAATCCCTCACTGATATACATTCCGCCGCCGAGATTACCTCACTTTTATTTGCCGAGGTGCGTAAATCTGGTCTCCGGGGCGACAAAATGACAGCGGTAGAAAAAAAGCCCTCAAGGACGATTATTGCTCTAATACAATTTTCCTTCTGATTCCTATTAAAGTTCTGGCACCTGTCAGCTCATCCTCGATCCACAACCTGGAATTTACAAATCTCTCCCTCACCCTCAACCCCTTCTCTCCTCCCGCGCCCCGTCGTCTGCTACATCAAACACATCTGGGCCACAACAGAAAGCAATCAGGAAGAAAAAAAAAATCAATGCTTTTCAGATCTGCTTTTTCAGCCCCCTCTACTTATCTTTTTCAGCCTGTGGACTGCTTTCTCACACCCATCTATTAGGGCTAGCCGTCTGCAATTCTAATTCGCACCCCTACTCGAAATTCTGTGCATGATTTATGGACCGCCGGCGTCTGGTCAATAAATAAATGTTCACTTCATGAGACTCCAGCACTGGTTTCAATACAGTTTCCCCCGGAGCTTTACTTTATCGCTGCTTATTACCGAGGCGGCACGGTGGCATGGTGGTTCGCATGTCCACCTCACAGCATGAAGGTCCTGGGTTCGAGTTTTGTGCTACGTGAGGGCGTTTCTGTGTGAAGTTTGTATGCTCTCCCTGTGTTTGCATGGGATTCCTCTGGGTACTCCGGTTTCCTCCTACGGTCTAAAGACGTTAGACTAACTGGCTGTTCCAAATTGCCCCTAGGAGTGAGTGTGAGTTTGAGTGTGAATACCACGCCTTCATTTATCGTCGGCTAACATCGCCGCTTTTTACCTTGTCACTAGAAATAAATGCTAACTTGTCCGCAAGATCTTTATTTCCGGACGTGGGGATAGATTGATGGTGGGACACATTGGACTCCAAAAGCGAGGAACAACAGCGAATAGTGTCTTCCTTCCATTTAAGGGGAAATCTGACCTCATGGGTAAAGTTTTTAAATGTCTCGGGTTTTGGCAAAATCGTACTGGGTGATGATGGTTTTTTCTGCCTCGTGCGATTAACGCCGTGTGATAATCTTGAGATAATTCCGCTCGATGGTAAACAGTGAAGGCTCCTGACAGCTTGTCAAGGCTAGTTAGAAATTATGCTAACAGATTCAATTAAATCTCTCCACAGCCTTAAATCATGTAGTACTTATAATAGACTGTTGAGATTTAAGCTTTTAAATAAATGTCTTTAATGTGGTGAGTGCTAACTGAGCTTTAGAATTTATTTCTTAAACCTGCGATTTATTTATTCATTTATTATTATTTATTTATTTATTTATGGATTGTAAGTTACTTGTTTTGTTCATTCGTATGCTTCTTTCTTTTTTTCTTTTCTTTTTTAATTCTGCACTTGTCCATACACAGTGCTGCGTCTGGTAACATCACACCGTGTTTCACACCATGTTCTTCCCCTCACTACTTTCAGTGCAGGTCACGCTTTTACGACTCCGCGTCGGTCAGGACTGGCGGCATTACATTTACGGATTGTCCATCCGTGCCATTCTTTTAAGCATGATATCTGAAGAACACTTTGAGGGATATTTCTTTGAACTTTGCACAAATGCTGACCTTGACCAAAGGATGAACTGAATACATTTTAGAGGTCAAAGGTCAAGGTCATTGCAAGCTCATGTGGATCATTCTTTTGGATGTGATATCTCAAGAAGGCTTTCAGTGATTGTCTTTAGCATTTGCACAAACGTCCATATTGCCCGAAGGAAGAACTGAGTAGATTTTGGAGGTCTCTATGTGAAAGGTCAAGGTCACCGAAGGACAAATGTCCGTCCTGACTTAAGGCTAAACTGTTCGCTTATTATCTTATTTTAGAATATATTTTGAAGTATCTTTGCACTTCTCCGGCTGGTTTCAGACTCTGCTTTACCCTCTCCGCAGTGGCTGCAGTTCACTCAGAATGGGATACCCCTTGCTTGAACTCAATTTGGTGAAAAAAGGGCGCTGGAGGTTTGTTGTTATTTTTGTTTCCACCGGTGGGATCTTTTAGAAAATGGGCTACGAGAATGTCTCATGGAGAATCGGCTTCTGTTTGTGTGAACCTGCTTCCTCCCTGTAGAATTCGGCTCAAGCCTGGCGTGCACACAATAGATAGCTTGACCTTCGAGTCCATTGAAATGCTTAATCTTGAGACACAGAGGTTGAGTGGATGCATCACAGATTTTGCGTAAAGGTCAAATAGCTAGTTAATCCACTGCTGGGTTTCAGTGACGCTCTTAAAATCCCACTTCTCTCAATCCGTGTCCTTTCGTGTCCAGTCCATTTTCTCCCAAAATGTACCTCAGGCTTTGTAATAATATTTAACCTTCTCCAGCTCGAGCAGACAAATCCGTCTATTTTCTCTAAGTGCAACTGTGACTTCATTATATAGCTTTATTAATCATGCACTGAGGCTGAGAGTCTTTGATGATTCCAATAAGGATATGTATAAAAAAAAAAAAGCAGCATGATTACCAGCATGATTAATAACCAATAAATGTTTTAAGTGATTCAAGCAGATAAACAGTCTTACCCTGGTCCCCCCATTTTGGTACCCTAGCTTTTGTCGTATCCAATTCCCACCCGTCAATTGTTGTCTCCCTGTCCCATACGACCACCATCAACCAGGGAAGGCTGTAAGCATGCACATGCCCCCTCTGTGACATGCGATTCTGCCAGCTGCCTTTTTACAAACTGCTGCGGAGGCGGCTTAACACACTCGGAGTGGAAGCGCTATCCGCCTCTTTTGTGCGTATGAGCTCACAGATGCCCATGGATTGGCTGATGATCGCTGTGGATGACAGGACCATATACCATCCTGGGAGAGATCGGCCAATTAGCTCCAATGGGCTCCCGGTCGCGGATGGCTGCAGCATCAACCTGGATCTGAACTCCAGGTTGACAATGCGCCACTTGGGACCCTATGAATATGTTGTTTTATGGAGATATTGATATTTGACAATGTTAGCATTGTATGGCTTTAGAGGTTCTGTTTCGTTTTGGTAAAAAACGTCCGTGAAAGAAGTGAACCATTTTCCGTTTATGACATCATAAGTTGAGGCATGGTTTGCTTTCTCGGATTTCAGCATACTACTAAAATGGTTAGCATACAAGCCACCACATGCTAGTTAGCGCGGAAGTAAAAACCATGCTAGCCTCTTTAGGAATGCATTTCGTTTTACTCTGGGACGCTAGCTTGCAGTAGCACTGGATTTTAATACAGCCTGAGAATCCTGAGATTGCTTTAAAGGAATGAATAAAACAGTCCAGCTGTCATTTCTTCTTCTGCTGTGGTAACCAGTGCCGCTGGGTAATGATGCCAAGTGTGCGCAAGTTGAGATAAGAATGAGGATCTGTGTTCTGATGCTGTCGTAGCAGCTCCGCTTCACTAATGGCTACTAATTTAATTTGGCTGTGATGGTTTTTTGCTTATGTTTTTTTAAATAAACCCTTTAAGGAAAATCCAGGGTTGTTTTTTTGCTCAGGAGAAACAAAGGATGAACTTATCGACCGTCGAGAGCCGACGTTGACCCTTGACACCCATGTTGAAAGGAACTCAAAGGCTGAAGCTCAGTTAGGTACATGCAATCGACGGACATGTCTGTGTCAAACACGGCAAACTTTTTTTTTGTCTCTCTGGTGGCCTCATTAGCTGTATCTTGACTGACTCTGCGGTGCTGTGGCTCCAGATCCATGCCTGGACTGATGCTGACAGTTGGAACATAGTTTCAGGGCCATGGAGCTCAAAAAACTCTCCGATTCCATCAAGTATGCCTTCACCCGCTGGCACGTCTGGAAAGTGCCAAGAAAAAAAAAATCTTTCCCTGCTCAACATGGAGTTGAAAAGTGTCACAGTTTGTCTTAAGAACTACACATTAAGCCGTGTTTTGTTTTGGGCTTTTTTTCCCTTATGTAGGACCACCATTATTGGTTTATCTGAGCGAATACAAAGGTGATGTGAGTGCATGCGTAGGCAAATCACCTGGGAACTCGGTGGGGAAAAAAACAACATCAGGTCTGAAACATATCTTCAGTAATTGCTTCCGTTCACACTCTGGAATCTTCAGTTAAGCTGTAGCTGTATCGCACTCGTGTCAGAAACTGGACGGGGGTATTGATCTGAAAACTATTTTTAAAAGAAAGTAGACGCTATTAAACAAGCTTTCAGTTTTAGGTTTTTATGTTAATGCAGAATATATGCATAAATGTATGTGCACCTGTCCATTGGGGAAGAGTCATTTACTAAATGCTTACTAGATATACTGTATTAAACCCACAAGGGAAATTCGGCTTCTGCATCTAAACCACCTAAAGTATGCACACACAAACACACACCCACACACACGTGAGTAAACAGTGGGCCGCCAAACACTGCGGCACCCGGAGAGCAGTTGCGGGTTTGGTGCCTTGCTCAAGGGCACTACAGCCGTGAAGGTGAAGGAAGGAAAAGTGCAGCTCACCACCCCCACCCCACAGACACACATTTTTCTGGCTGGTTTGATCGCTAAACCCTGCTTCTCTAACAATTAGGCCATAACTGCCCCTTAATCCTTAATTAGCGTTACAGGAAGGCTGGAGTCTTTCGCAGCCGACTCTGGGTAAGGGCAGGGTGCACCCTGAACTGCTCGCCATTCCATCACAGGGCAATACACACACAAAACCACTCACACTCACACCTAGGGGCAATTTTGCCAAGCTCTGGACTCGAACCCGGGGCCTTGTTTCCATGAGGCGGATGTGCTAACCATTGCCCAAGAAACGTGCGCGGATATCAGTGATTAGTGTCTCATTCATGAGATTTTTCTTTCCAGATTTTGACCCCGCTATAAGAACAGGGCTGTTTAGAGCAAATAATGTTCAGATCCTTTAATTCTGCTGAGCCGAGCTTCGTGATTACCGTCTCCACCCACGCAACACTGTGATGAGTTACTACATTCAACGCACATCGTTAGAATGATTAGGATTCCAAGTAAGTGGACACTTCCTGTTTATCCATCACAGAGTCGACAGCAATTCAACCACAGAGAAAAGAGAAAAGAACTGAAGGGACTGAAACCCCGAGTTAAAGTGTGAATTAAAACTTGGTCATTTATTCTACAAGCATTTTTTTATATCCGGTATATTTCTTAAAAAAACGTTTACTTCCTGACAGCAAAAATAAATGAATGAATGAATAAGTAAACAAAGAAAGAAAGAAACAAACAAACAAATAATAAGTCAAAGGCTCTGACAACACCAAAAAAAAAAGAAAAAGAAAATCCATAATCTAGGGCAGTGTCCTCCCTGTACTTGCCTGGGTTTCTCCCGGGTAAGACATGCACATTAAGGCTAAGTGGGTGCTCCAGATTTCTTGTCGGTTTGAGTGTGAATGGTCGTGTGTATTGGCCCTGCAATGGATTGACTAGCTGTCCAGCGTGTCTTCACCCAGTGTCGGCTGAGATAGGCTCCAGCCTCCCTGTGACCCTAGTAGGACTAAGCGATCTAATCAGTAAGTAAATGAATATAAAGTGAATCGTATAGGGGTTCTACAGGAATAATATATACGATTAAAAATAAAAGCAGAAGGTGAGCATTAGAAGAGATGGAGCGGGTGAATGAAGTGTGTTTCTGTTCTGTACATAAAGAGATTGCAAAGACTGAGAAGAATTCAGGAACAGGGGGCAATGTTAAATACTTTTTTAATGAGAGCTCTCTCTCTGTGTCTCTCTCTCTCTCTCTCTCTCTCGGTTGTGTTCTCTCAGGTAACGCGGAGGCTGATTATATAAACGACGAGGTTGTGCTATTAATAAGGTCCAGACTCCCTCTACTCCAAGCCGCCCACCTTCTTAATTAGGGTAAGAGGTAAGGCCGATTTATTTCACTGTCTTCTTTTTGACATGCCTCGGGCCCACCTAGCGCGAACGCTAAAATAAAATCGTCTGCCAATGTTTATTAAAACAGGATTTAATGTGTTGAACTGCACTCGCCTACACTTCATGTAGATCCATTTCAATCGTGGCTTTGCCTTATTGCTATAAAGTCAAAAGCAAAAAACAAAATCTACACGTGTATAAACCTGCGTTCGTCCGCGTTAGCGGATAACAAAGCGGCTTTTGTAACCCGCAGTTAGCGAATAATATAAATGAAGTATTTTAATCCTTTCCTTCACAATACAGCGGACAGTAAACTATGTTGTTAGTTAGCGAGTTAGCATCAGTCAGCTCTATGAGGTTTGCATACTTTACAGCGAGCACCTTTTGCAATTCATCCTAGACACAAAAATAAATAAATAAACAAACATATATATATATATATATACATTGAGTTATAGTATTGAAGGAGTTAAACTTTGTGCTGTTTATCCAGTGCCAGTGATGCAATAGCAAGAATTATTCAATGGCTTTCCACCAATCAGAAACGGGAAAATCTCTCGAAAGAATAATAACTGGCCTCACAAATTCAGGATAATGCTTAAATAAATTAAATATTATTGTGAAAATAACCTATAAAAATCACCTTGAAGCGACTAGGAGAAATCCTCCTGGATGGGACGCTAGTCCAGCACAGGTTACCTTCTTAGTATTTTCACTGGTACTCATTATACTGCTGGGTGGACAGAGGCACACTTGTGGTAAAGACCTTAGCAAACCCACAACCTTTCAACCAACGGCCCCATAATTTCCACATCGCCTTGTTAGTTATATCAACCCGAACACCCGAACAAGGATATCTATATTTTATTTTACAGTTTTTAACTTATATATATATATATATATATATATATAAAAGTAAGGTAAAAACTGTAAAATAAACTACAGATTAATTAATTAGGATCAACTTACTTGTATTTAGATTTCGTACAAGCCTCATATTAGTGGCATTAAAATGTAATAATTATGCCCTTGGATGCAAGGACCTCAGAAGGGTAGCAAGACAAAAGTGTGTGTGTGCTTGTACTTGCTACATATTGAGGACTGGAATGTGTTTTTAATCAACACACTGAGGACATTTTGGCTGGTTCAGTACTACTTGAGGGTTAAGACTTAATTTTAGGGTGCAGGTTAAAATGAGGTTAAGGTTAGGGTTAGGTTGGGGCTCGGCGTTTAGTAGTGAAGGTTAATGTTAGCATAAAGAGCAAGGGAATGTATTGTCATTTAATGTCCTCACAAAGTACAAGTGTGTGTGTGTGTGTGTGTGTGTGTGTGCACTAATTCCTGGAAAGAAACTGGAAGCATCTGAGCCAAAATGAAGAAACAAACACTAATACAGTTATACAACCTCAAAGCAATTGGCTGATTTAAACCATCCTATTTGGCAGCCGTGCGAATGAACTGAAACTTAATTATCATTTCTGAGCACTTCATAAGAGCCTCAAGTCTTTAAGTCTTATCATATAGGACTCATTTAAATCTTTAACCTTCGGCATACAAGTATTAACGCTCACGAGAAAAAAATAACGTTACAGACTTTTAAAAGTCAACTGTCACCAGTTTTTAGCTCTCTCTCTCTCTCTCTCTCTCTTTCTCTCTCTTGCTCTTCCTCTCTCTCTCTCTCTCTCTCTTTCTCTCTCTTGCTCTTCCTCTCTCTCTCTCTCTCTCTCTCTCTCTCTCTCTCTCTCTCTCTGCACACTTATAGTTTTATAAGAAAATCATCTGTACGTGTTAAGAGACAGAACCCTCTCCAGCGGTTTTAGCTGCTGCACTTGCTTCTTATTTTTGCAGCGAAACCCAAAAGCCTTCATTCGTTTCTCTTATACAAAATATGTACACAATACACCACTTTATTTACCGACAAAATATACAAACATAAATATAATATAATTTCCTCCGAGTTCTCCAGTATCCTCCCACAATACAAAGACATACACAGCAGGCTAATTAGCTGGTCCAAAATTGCCCCTTGTAGATACAGTACAGTACAGTGTGAGTGTGAATGGTTTTGTGTGTGTGTTGCCCTGTGATGGACTGGTGAGCTGTTCAGGGTGCACCCTGCCCTTGCCCAGAGTCGCCTGCGATAGACTCAAGCCTTCCTGTGACATTAATTAAGGATTAAGGGGCAGCCATGGCCTAATTGTTAGAGAAGCAGGGTTTTGTGATTCAAGTAGGATTAGAAGGTTCTGTAAAGGTTTTGACGGAGGAATTGTAATTCCTGACCACACCCCTGCAAAGAATTTTAACAAACTTGGTGGAGACACTACCCTACATAAGTGCTAGAGAAGGTGTGATTTTGAAATGTCTGGGTCAAAGGTCACAGTCAGAGCAAGGTCACAAAATTTGGGAGATAGAGGGCTTATAACTTTGAAGCGAGTGCTGATAGACAGGCCATTGCTATGGAACACTAATTGGAAACCATATATGGACTTTCAAATGAAATGATTACCTTTGACCTTGAGTGACCTTGAAAGGTCAAACTTCAGCCATCTTGCAAAAGCCTTTAAATGGAAGGTGGGGGTTTTTTGTTTTTGATTTTTTAGTTTTTTTGCAAATTAGGTCACATTCACATACTATAGAACATACTGTAGGATGAGCACATGGGTAATTACAACCAGAACCATATAGGGAATATTGATTACATTAACCATGCTGCGTGCTCAAGGTCCCTTACTCTTTATGAGTGCCTGTCTAGTTTTTATTATTATTATTATTATTATTATTATTATTATTATTATTATATAAAAGCCATCATCATTACTGTTCTGAAACAGTCTATTGGCTTTACATTAGGGGCGAATATAATTAGTCCCTACTTGTGCATATTGCTGCATCAACTCTCCTCATTTAAATGTCAGCAAATTCTCAAAGCCTCCTGATGCAGTCCACCTACACTGAACATTTTATTACCTAATTTCAGCTGCATTTGGAGGTTTTATCCTCCATAACCTCACCTGTCTTATAAAGAGCTGGAACACATAATGACTTGAATAACAGATATGTGTCTGTGTTTTTTTGTGCTGGAAAGAAAATTATTCCAGTTATGTACCTTACTTCTGTCCTTATTGCACTGCAGTGTCATTACGTGTGTACCTGAAATACTTGCCAGAAACTCAAGACCATTATACAGTGGCTAGGACTCTAAATAAACTGACCACACAGTCATTTTTTTTTGTAGCTCTAATATTCTAGAGGAAAAAAGCTATAATAAAAATGAGCGTGACCTTTGAAACTATTACACTGCTATTGTGTGTAAAAGACTGAGGCGTTCGCAATTAAAGCAATTTAATGAATCATTTTAACAAATGAAACTAAAGAAATACTGTAGCTTCGGTCTGAAGAAGCAAAGAAAGGCGAATATAAACATTCGGAATGACAATGATGGTGTTTTTGTTTATGTAGCATACTTTTATCATTTCACGTTTCCGTTCTCTGGAAGGTAAAGTGCATTAAAGAAAAACTTTAAAGTTCTTTTTTCCCTGGCTCCTATTTTTTCATGGTTTTGGGTCTAAGGTTTTACTATCAACAAAAATAAACAAAATCATTCTAGTGTTGTTTAAGAACGCTACAACTGGCAACCATACAAATATCTACACTTTGTAACCCTACAGGGAGATCATCCTCGTCATTTCCTCGTCTATTTATTAACAAAAGTGCTTTTGGCTTTACTTTAGATGGCACTCAGTGTTTGAGACTCTGGGTCACTAATCAGATAGTTGAAGGTTTAAGCCCCTGTACCATCAAGCTAAAACGGTAGGTCCCTGGAAAATAATGTAAGTTGCTCCGGATAAGGGCGTCTGTTAAGGGCTATAAGTTCTGCCTGTCCTGGCACGGTGGTGTAGTTACCACATCCGCCTCACAGCAAGAAGGTCCTGGGGTTGAGTTCTGGGTTCAACTTGGGCATTTCTGTGTGGTTTGCATGTTGTCCCTTTGCTTGTGTGGGTTTCCTCCAGGTACACTGGTTTCCTCCCACAGTCTAAAGCCATGCACAGTAGGCTAATTGGCTGTTGTGGTGGGCCTGATCAATAAAAACGATGAGACCTAGAGGAGGTTAGAAACCTGGGATTATGGTGCCAGGACAACAACCTCCTCCTGAACGTCAGCAAGACTAAGGAGCTGTTAGTGGACTTCAGTACTAAGCAGGAGAGGAATTATCAGCCCCTGATCATCAACGGGACCCCAGTAGAGAGCAGACAGTTTCCAGTACCTAGGTGTTTACATTACGCAGGACCTGACATGGTCCTGTCATGTTAACACCCTGGTGAAGAAGGCTAAGGACTTTCTACACCTGCACCATTGAGAGCATCCTAACGGGAAGTATCATGGCCTGGTTTGGGAACAGCACCAAACAGGACAGGCAAGCTCTCCAGAGGGTGGTGCGATCAGCAGAGCATCCCATCCTTATCAAGCTTCCTGACCAGGGGCCTCATGTACAAAGTGTGTGTACGCACAAAAACGTTGCGTACGCACTTTCCCACGGAAAAGTTCAGATGTATCAAGAGTGAAATGTCCGTGG
>JAOUQZ010000019.1:18856812-18885886 GCA_028564935.1 Neosilurus hyrtlii
GGCTGTATTGATTTTGGGGTGTGGCTGTAATAATTTTGAGGTGTGGCTGTATTGATTTTGGGGTGTGGCTGTAATAACTTTGGGGGTGTTTCTGTATTGATTTTGGGGTGTGACTGGTTTGATTTGGGCATGGTTGTATTGATTTCAGGGTGTGACTAATTTGTTTGGGGTGTGGCTGTGAGGATATTAGGTGTAACTGTGGGAATTTTGGGATGTGGCTATATTGATTTTAAGGCGTGGCTTTAGGGAATTTGGAGAGTGGTTATAAGAGACCACAAGGGAGACTGTGAGAGAGCAAGAGAAACCCTAGGAAAAAAGAAGAAGAAAGCGTGAGGGAGGGAGGGGGTTAGAGAGAGAGAGAGAGAGAGAGACCTCCAGATGGAATTCTGTAGTGACATGAACCGCCTAATCTAATAAACGGAGTATTTCTCACAAAGAAGGACCTTCAGGACAAAGAGAGGGGGGGGAAAGTGAAGGATAGAGAGAAGGATACAGAAGAGACAGAAGTGTTCTGAAGGACAGGGACGATGATGAAGAGAAATCTAAGTGATCTAGGCCAGAAGCCAAAAAGCCGCTTCCAAAAAAAAGTGGGGCTGTAAAAGCACATTGAGGAGAAAACCCAAGTATCAATTCCCAAACGTGACAACATAATTCAGCGTGGACGCTCCCGTCACACCCTCCAGGGGCTTTCTACACCACATGACATCTCTCTTTCACTCTCTCAGTGTGTCTCTCTCTCATTCTCTCGCACACACACACACACACACACACACACACACACACACACACACACACACACACACACACACACACTATACACACATACTATGCACACAACTACACTCTATACACACACTATATACTCAAAGCCACACACAACCAGACACTATACACACACTATACATATATAACCGCAACCACATTCTATACACACACCATACACAGCCATACACACAACCACACACTATACACACACTATGCATGCACTCACAGCCACACACACAACCACACACAATATAGACACAACCAGACACTATACACACACAATACATATATAACCACAACCACATTCTATACACACACCATACACAGTCATACACACAACCACACTCTATACACACACTATGCATGCACTCACAGCCACACACACAACCACACACAATATAGACACAACCACACACTATACACACACAATACATATATAACCACAACAACATTCTATACACACACCATACCCAGCCATACACACAACCACACACTATACACATAACAACAACAACCACACTCTATACACACATGATATACAGCCATACACACAACCACACACACAACCACACACAGTATACACACACTATACACATATAACCACAACCACACTCTCTACACACACCAAACACAGCCATACACACAACCACACACTAGACACACACTATACACATATAACCACAACCACATTCTATACACACACCATACACACAACCACACTCTATACACACACCATACACAGCCATACACACAACCACACTCTCTACACACACCAAACACAGCCATACACAAAACCACACACTAGACACACACTATACACATATAACCACAACCACATTCTATACACACACCATACACAGCCATACACACAACCACACACTATACACACACCATACACAGCCATACACACAACCACACTCTCTACACACACCATACACAGCCATACACACAACCACACACTATACACACACAACCACACACACTATACACACATAACCACAATACACAGACATACACACAACCACACTCTACACACACACAACTAAACACAGTATACACACAACCACACACTATGCACACACTATACACACATAACCATAACCACACAACCACACTCTATACACACACTATACACACATAACCACACAACCACACTCTATACACACATTATACACCCATAACCACACAGCCACACTCTATACACACATTATACACCCATAACCACACAACCACACTCTATACACACACTATACACACATAACCACACAGCCACACTGTATACACACATTATACACCCATAACCACACAGCCACACTGTATACACACATTATACACACATAACCACACAGCCACACTTTATACACACATACACACAGCCACACACACAACCATACCCTACACACACACACACACTCACACACACAAAACCATGGCCATCAGTTGTTATTACACAAATAAACCCTTTTAAAATTATTCAAACCTCGTCCGCTATGCATCCGGGTCTCCATCACACTGTCGCAGTTTATTTCAATTATGACTGACCTGCTGTTTTTTACCCTCATATTCATTCATTCATGCATTCATTTTCCAAACCATTTTATCCTACTAGGGTGACAGGAGGGTGGGGCCTATCTCAGCTGTCTCTGGATGAAGGTGACATACACCCCGAACAGCTCGCCACTTCATCGCATGGCAACAGTAGTTTGAAATTATCTTTAAACTTTTAATATATAACATAAACATCATTCATAGTTATTTTAAAAAATCTGGTCTATACACACCGTTAAAGCATTTCAAATCTTTCCCAATGTCTTCTTCTTTTCTTCTTGTTATAGGATTCTAATCTATGACTCAACAAATTGAACAGGAGTCAACAAAGTGTAATTAGACGAGATTGACATCCTGAGCACAACCATTTATTTATTTGTTTGTTTGTTTGTTTGTTTGTTTTATTTTTACAATTTTTTTTTATGAGCCTGGAGGAAAGTAATCAGATCACGCCCAGACAAAAATGATTGCTCGAACACTAATCCAGCAGCATTTCTCCAGCCAAAAGATTAAGCTTGGGCTTTATAATAATCGACCAGTCATTCTTCCCGTCCTGCCAAAACTCCATAAAATATTGATGGGTGCAGAAGGGAGCGCTAATGGTGGAGGCAGAGACATTTTATTACACATGTGTTGGATTGTCATGCGGTTTATTCTGCCTGAACGCTCACTCATCAGGCCTTTTTATGATTGGTCCTTTGCCACTACGAGGATTCTGATTCATTGTAAGATGGCGATGTGGATGGAAGATGAGAAATCAGGGATCAGTGACGTTACAGGGAACAAGGATTTTCATTGGTTGTCAACAAAGTAAATAAAAATCGCTCAAAATCTATTCCAGAATTAAAATAATACATTTTAGATTTTTTTATTTCAGTTTCAACAAAAGTTATTATATTATATATAAAAATTATATTTATTTTTTGTTGTGAGGCGGATGTGTTAGCCACCACGCCACCAACAATAAGAGCAATTTACTTTAATTATAACGCAACACAATGTATGTGTTTGCTGCCCTCTCAGGTCAAAATTGTTATTGCAGGCTATATGTGGATGAACTTTATTTAAATATGGTACATCATGGAAGGTCAGTGGCTTAGTGGACATGACGCCTTATGGAGGAAAAGTTTTGGGTTCGAAACTCATGATTAGCTGGGTTCTTTCTGTGTGAAGTTCTGTGTTCTCATGATTGGGTTTCCTTCTGGTAGTCCGGTTTCATCCGACAGCCCAAAGACATGCACATCCTGTCAAATAGCAACTCCAAATTGTTCATAGGTGATGAATGCGACATATGTAGCCCCGCCTTTAACCTGAAGTCAGTTTGTGTCAGGCTCCTCGCGGCCCTGATGAAAAGGCGATACTGATGATGGATGGATGTTGGATGATGGATGGCTGATACCTTAGTATTTTGTGTGATGGTGTTATTCTTGTTACTGATCCCTGGAAGTCTAAGGAGTGTTTTTTACATTCTGTATTAATGTTTAATGATTTGAAATAATTACCCCAATCCCTGGTGGACACGATACTCCCCCTCTCAAGTCTCAAAGCTACGATCCTGCACACGCGTATAAAAGACATTAGGACAAGACACACGATCCCAGATGAAGTCTGACTCATCCCCAAATGTTCTCACTTTCTCCAGTAAGTTTTGTTTTTCATCGATGTGCATTCTGTGCTAATTTTACTGAAACAAGACTCGGAGAAATGTGAGAACTATGGAACTATGTGGAGGAAGGCTTGGGTGTTTATGGCTATTTTTATACTTTGCATCTTCAGGAATAATGTCACGCTAAACCAAAGAACTGATTTCTGATTTTACGCTCAGGCAGCATGTACGCCTCACAAAAATAAGGTTTCGGGTTCGAGTCCCGGGCTCGGCGAGGATGTTTCTGTGTGGAGTTTGCATTTTCTCCATGTGCTTGTGTGGGTTTCCTCTGGGCATTTCAGTTTCTTCCCAAGGTCCAAAGACATGCACGTTAGGCTAATTAAATAAATACAGACACACCCCAAAAATCAATATAGCTACACCCCAAAATCAATACAGCCACACCCCTAAAATCAATATAGCCACATGTCAAAATCAATACAGCCACACCCCTAAAATCAATATAGCCACATGTCAAAATCAATACAGCCACACCCCTAAAATCAATATAGCCACACCCCAAAATTAATACAGCCACACCCCCAAAATCAATACAGCCACACCCCTAAAATCAATATAGCCACACCCCAAAATTAATACAGCCACACCCAAAAATGAATACAGCCACCCCCCCAAATCAATATAGCCACACCCAAAAATTAATACAGCCGCACCCCAAAATCAATACAGCCACACCCCCAAAATCAATATAACCACACCCCCAAAATCAATATAGCCACACCCCAAAATCAATACAGTCACACCCCCAAAATCAATATAGCCACACCCCAAAATCAATACAGCCACACCCCAAAATCAATAGAGCCACACCCCCAAAATCAATAGAGCCACTTCACAAAATCAATACAGACACACCCCAAAAAATACCCCGCCTTCTTCCTGAGTCAGCTGAGGTAGGTTCCAGCCTCTCCATGACACTAATGAAGTGTAAAGCAATTTGGCCAATGAATGAATAATCCTGTCACATATGTCAGACAACAGTGCATGTTCTTCCTGTGTTTGTGTGGGTTTCCTCTGGGTACTATAGTTTCCTCTCACAGTCTGAAGACACGCAAGTGTGAGTGTGAACAGTTGTGTGCATATACTGACCCTCTGATAGACTGGTGAGCTGTTCAGGGTGTACAGCGTCTTCACCCAGAGTCGGCTGAGATGGGCTTTGTCTCTTTCCAACGAAATTAAATAATGAACGGCTTCAGGAATCTGCTGCACGTCAAGGAGACGAATCACTGTGACTTCACCTTCGATTCTTATTGGCTGCTTCTCGGTGGAGCTTTTTGCTCGTCGTAGAAATGATCACGAGTCACTGCTGAGAAACTCAAACCCTGTAATTACTGTTCTTTCTATGGAATATGCTAATCTTTGTTATCGTGTTGCTTAGCAAATAACCGAATTATTGTTTCCGTTGTTTGGTAGTGGAAGTGCTTACTGTGAATTTTATTGATATTAAGTTACCAGTTATTTACTGAACCCTGGATTTTATCATACTGGTTTTTATTACAGCCTTACACTGAGTTTATCACAGGGTTGTTGTTTTTTTTCTGCTTCCTGTCGTGCATAACACTCAGGCGATTGCTTATAGACATGTGAAGCTCGGCTTCACGCAATATTTCATTAAATGGCAGCAGTGAAGTGTTTGTCAATTTAATTCATCCCGCAGTCTTCGTGTAATTCAATAATTCAGTGAAACAAATGATTAGATTTCTTCCTGCAGTATGTTCATTAAACTCCTTTTATAATTTCTTCTGAAGTCCGACACGGAGCTAACACCCACCCACTGTCTGATCGGTGTTTGTGTACTTTCTGATTTAATGAGAAGGAAAATGACTCCTCACTGGACGACAGGCCTTTTATATGTCTTTTTTAAGCTACGCCCAGACACACGGCTTCACTGCAAGTGAGTAGAGTGTGCATGTGCGGTTTTAATTATAAAACCGTCTCCACGTTTATTGGTCAGTGACTGGCTGGATGAACGGCTTCTGCTCATGATGATTGGTAAAGCTTGAAAAAAGGGGCGGGGGTTTGTCTTGTAACTATATCAGGAATAAATGTGACGGGCGCGTCAGACTTAAAGATATTAATAACGCCAATCAGAATTAGTTAGAGTTCTAGTTACAGTCATTTGTAAATAAACAGTTCAGTAAATAAGTATGTTTATATGTTGTTTATTATTAATTAAACAGCTAGCTGTGGCTGAGACTTTCTTCCTTAGATTTGCTGCTTTTTGGGCCAAAATAGCAGACTATTGAGACTGCAAAAAAAGTATTTTGATGCTCATATTTATTTTTGTTTGAGTTTGCATGTTCTCTCCATGCTTGCTTGGGTTTCCTCCAGGTACACCGGTTTCCTCCCACTATTCAAAGACATGCACATAAAGAGTTATTAACACTTCTAATTAAGCAGTTCAGGTCCCCCTTGGTGTGAGTGGGAGGGTGAATGGCTGAGCTGTGAGTGTGTTTGTGTGTGTTGGCCCTTTGATGGACAGGTGAGCTGTTCAGGGTGTACTCCACTCTCAGCTAAGATAGGCTCCTCCTACCCATGACCCTAGGAGGATTAAGCGGCTTGGCGAATGAATGAATGAATGTTTTGTTGAAGTAGAATAGGATTTTTTTCACGGTAATGCACACAGTCTCATAACGTTTTGCTTTAATTTTATAATTAAAAAATAAAAATCATTCATAAAATTAATTTCACGTCCTGTTTAACTGGATTTTAATGATTGCTGTAATTTTCCCAGATTCGAACAATATTCTGTATGCCTTCAGATTATTGAATTAGGAAAAGAAGAAGCTATTTCCAACTGGCACAACAGAAAAAGTGTTTGTCGAGCCCTGGCTGACACATACAGCCAACTGTGTTCGGGAGACCTTGAATCCTGATTGGCTGAGCACTTAGGGGTATAAGCTCGCTTTGCTATTATTTTCAAGCAGCCAATCATCGGTGTCTGAGAGCTCATGCATACGAAGGGTTGGAATTGCTCTGTCCTCTGAGTGTGTTACACCGTTCTTCACAATGAACGCAGAGCAGTTGGCATCACGAGCACTCCCTGGTTGGTTTCCCCCCAAAAAAGGCAACAAACGAGATGGTGTTCAAGATGGTCTTTAGATTGCCCTTAATCTGTTATAATAAACCCTTAAAGAAAGAAAGACTCTTCGTGTGTCCACTGTCACTTTTCCAGCACAGCAGGTCCATGAGATTCACGTTACACACTGTTTCTCTGCAAAATATCGAGCTTTAAAACTCCCAGAACCCATCGCAGGGCCCAGACTTACACTCCTTGATCTTGTAAATACATCCCTTTCGTATTGTATGGATGCTTAAGGGCTTGAATACTGTTTCCTCTCGCCAGTGTTTGTTACAGGAAGTCAACAGCACCAGCCGGAGACCTATCTCATTGAAACGGGATTTTGGTCCCACTCCCCCGCCGTCTCTTTTTGTGCCACCGTGCACTGTTCTCAGGCTTAGGGGATTTGTTTGTTTGTTCTGAATACATGGAGCAAGAAAAAAAAAAGAAAGAAAGAAAATCAAATCCAACCTGTCAAGACAAGAAATCTTTACAAAGCCTGCGAATGGAGTAACTGAAAGTGTAGAGTATTGAATGGACTCGAACCCCTAATTCCAGGATTGTGATGCTATTTAACATCTTATTACCCTTTAAAAAGTGTATATAACCATTTAAAAACATACCAATCCACTACAGGCCATGATATTTCCTTCTGTGCTCCTATTGGCTCCATTTTGATTGCATATACATCATTAACATTTTTTTTCTTTTTCTTTTTAATTGAATCATATAATAGAATTAGTAAATACATAGCATGTTGTTAACTAGCATCCATTCTAACGGCGTAAAGGACTTTCAGGACATTATAATTCTTTAATAATAGGACTAGGATACAATAAGTTCCTCATCAATCTGTTGTCTCTCAGGGTGGAGTAGCACACTCTGAGAGAACTGCTATCTACCCTCTTCTACATACATGAACTTATAGACGCATATGATTGACTAGTCTAGCTGTGACTCACAGGGGAGAACGATAATGCCCCACCCAGCCAGGCAGTTTTGCTTGAATATCATTGCTGGTGTCAGGATTCGTACTCATGATCTCAAAACAATTGGTAAAACAATTTTTTTGGCACCACTTTCGTGCAATGTAGATTTAGTTTTAAATAGATTACCTGGTAGTGAAATTATATTCTTTAATATGAAGCTATTAGCACGGCCTCTTCACAGCAAGAAGGTCCTGGGTTCGAGACCTCTGGGAGGGATTTTCTGTGTGGAGTTTGCATGCTCTCCCCGTGCTTGTGTGGGTTTTTTCTGGGCCTTCGGAAACTCGGTTTCCTCCCACAGTCCAAAGACATGCACATTTAGGCTAATTGACTGTTCCAAATTGCCCCTAGGTGTGAGTATGAATGGTTGTGTGTGTGTGTGTGAGTGTGTGTGTGTTGGCCCCACAATGGACTGCCACGCTGTTCAGGGTCTACCCCGCCTTTACCGAGAGTTGGCTGAGATATTCTTTGGCCTCCCTGTGACCCTAGAAGGATTGAGCAAAGGACCATGTCGTACTTCATGGTGTTTAACACGCAGTGAATTGAACCAAGCTGTAAAATGTTAATAAGGCAGATCAGGTTAGCGACGCACTTCGGGTTAGCAACGATGTTCACCCTGTACATGTGTGTTTATTTTTGAATAAAATCATCATTTCCTGTGGGAGGTGGGGTTAAGACAGGATGAAAGTAAAGAAAGAACAGACTGTCTTCTTGTGTTCTGGGGTGTCAGTTAAAGCCTTCTGTCCACAGGCAGAGTCTGCTGATCGGACTTAAATGAATCTGTCGGTGTAATTGTTCCGCGAGCGTGCAGATCTGAGAGCAGACTACATTCCATTAGACTGAGAAGGCCCTGGGGGGTTAGCAGAGAGATGAGACTAGATTGTGGGTTTGATGGCTCTGTGTGTGTGTGTGTGTGTGTGTGTGTGTGTGTGTGTGTGTGTGTGTGTGTGTGTGTGTGTGTGTTGAAACCTGCACTGCTGTCTCATCCTATCGGACTTAAAGTCAAGTCCTGACTCACAGAGACAATATTTACTAAATTTACTAAACGTAAACCTCAGTGTGATATCAGGACACCGATACTGGTTCAGTTCAGCACTATGGTATGTCAGAGGTAATGTCAATCACAGATAAAATACTTTAGCTATAATCTCAACAAGAGTACTATAGTAGTACTGTTATTATTATTATTAATATTATTAAAAATATATATAATAATATTAATAATAATAATAATAATAATAAGGGCAGCATGGTGGAGAAGTGGTTTACATGTCGCCTCACAGCAAGAGGGTCCTGGGTTCGATTCCTGGGCTCGGGGCGTTTCTGTGTGAAGTTTGCATGTTCTCCCTGTGCTTGCATGGGTTTCCTCTGGGTATTCCAGTTTTCTTCCACAGTCCAAAAACATGCACAGTAGGCTGATTGGCTGTTCCAAATCACCCCTGGGTGTGAGAGTGAGTGTGTATGGTTGTGTCAGCCCTGCAATGGCCTGGCGAGCTGTTCAGGGTATACCCCGTCCTCGCCCAGAGTCGGCTGAGATGGGCGCCAGCCTCCCTGTGACGCTAATTAGAATTAAGCGGCTTAGAAAATGAATGAATGAATTAATTAAAGTAATAATACTTGTCGTTGTAATTTTCGTCACTGTACTTGACAAATTATCTCGTCAGCGGTATTAGATATTAAAGCATTTTCACACTCAGCCTTGAAAAATACCAGAGTCGAAACCCATGTTCATCATCATCATCATCATTTATTCATACATTCATTTGCTGAACCGCTTAATCCCACTTATCACACAATGAGGCTGCAGCCTATTACAGCCGACTCTGGGTACACCCTGAACATCTCACCAGTACGGTGAGAACGTGCGAACTCCACACATAAATGCCCTCGCCCAGAACCTGGGACCGTTATGCTGTGAGGCGGATGTGCTAACCACTCTGCCATCATTCAGGAATATTATAATAGAGATATTTAATACATTTTAATTTCTTAAAATTGCGTTTTATTTATTTTTATTTCTCGCATGCATGTCCTTCATAAACTCAGGGATAATAAAGTGGATCTCACCTTGAATACCTGTGAGAGGGGGCAGAGGTGTGTTTTGGTTTCTGTTTAATATTAAACTGTTTTCACAGTTGAGTTAAATATTTAAATTCACACCTGAGTTTGATTGGGGGCGGGGCTAACAACTGTAGAAAAATGTCAACATTCCATATGTTATTTTTATGCACAGTGGTTTGGAAAATGGAGCGTACTCTGTTATGTTCATCAATATGCTGTTTTTGGGTTTTTTTTAAATTAACTATTATTTGTCAGTTGCACCAACACTCAAGCAGTACAGAACAATGTTTTTGCTGTTTTTTTTAGTTTGTTTGTTTGTTTTTGTTTTGTTTTTGTTTGGGATGCACAACAATTCTGAAAAACAACCTATTCTTAACAGCACCTGCACCATAAATATAACCTATTAATCTATCCATGCTGACCTGATATGAGCAATCGTGTGTTCTGATTGGCTGATCTACTACTAGGATATCAGTGCATATATCATTAGTAAATATGTCATCACAGAAAAAAATATGAAAGTGGTTGCAGCTTCTTCTAAGCTGTCTAATGCTAATCGCTGTTAGCGTTCTCTTCATTTTATATCTATTTAATGAATTATATAAGCAACAAAATTTGGAATAAAAAGTATTTGATAGTATCCATTCATTGTTTCATCGATTTTCTAAACCGCTTAATCCTAATTAGGGTCGCCGGGAGGCTGGCGCCCATCTCAGCCGACTCTGGACGTACTCACCACTATCATAGGTCAGAAATATATATGATCTTTTATCCTTTATCACTTTAAACAGGAAGTAAAGTAACACATTTTACTAATTGCATCATTCAGAATGTCAAGTGCGAACAGTGTTAAAATAGAATACACCCCTCACCACAGATCAACCACAACAAACACCAGGACAGGGGTCAGTTCTCCTGGATCGAATATTACATTCAGTCTTAAAGCAAATCGTTCCGAATTTTGTAGAAACAAACAAAAGCATGAGAACAAACCAAGGAACAAAACACTGTGTGCGACCTTGGGGACTTATTTTTGTTCCTTAGACCCACTTTTGAGATTCTTTTGTTCTCCGAAATGGGAAAAAAACAGCTTCGATAGCGATGCACTCGTGAGTTCAGAGCACGTGCGTCACAAGGTCAGCCTTGTGTTGACTTCCTTATCGGCAGGAAAATACAGGCAGCGTTCTCGAGCGGACACCTGCATTAAAGTAGTGCATTAACAGTCCAGTGCTGATTCCATTTCACGGATTTATCTATAGATCTGCCGAGGCATCCGTTTCCTGTGACAAAATCGATCTCAGCAACGTACTGTATATATAGTGTGTACTGTATGTAGTATTTAAAAAATATAAATAGCAGCAGATTGTAACCAGAGGGACTGAAACCAGATGGGAGATGCCGTGAGTGTGATGGCTAAAAACATATGAGATCAAATGTGAGAGGAACATAAATAGGATCAGTAGATAAAAAGGAAAACTAGAAGTGCACTCATAGAGAGGAAGGTACCTCCACTACGCAGTATAGATAATGCAGTAAATTAGCTCCATATGAGTCCTAGTTTTAATCACTCATGTGCTCATCTTATAGAATGTTTTATAGTATGTGGATGGTTCTATACATTCATTCATTCATTCATTTATTCATTTATTCATATTCTGAACCGCTTAATCCTAGTAGGGTCACGGGGATATCCTGAACAGCTCGCCAATCTATCTCAGGTCCAAAACACACACAATCATTCACACTCACACCTACAGGCAATTTGGAACAGCCCATTAGTCTAATATGCATGTGTTCGGACTGTGGGAGGAATTGGAGTACCCAGAAGCAACCTGCACAGGAAGGACATGCAAAACCGTCTTACAGAAAGATGCCCGGGACTCGAACCATCTTTCTGTAAGACAGACGTGCTAAGCACTACACCTCTGTACTGCCCTGGACATGAACAAATAATCCAAAGAAACTCTCTTGTCTGAAGGTTTTATGAGATGACTAGAGTTTGACCTTTCAAGGTCACTCAAGGCCAAAGGTAACTGTCTCATTTGAAAATCCATAAGTGGTTTCCAGATGGTGTTTCCATAGGAACAGCACGTCTATCAGAACTCATTCGAAGCTTTAAGCGCTCCATCTCCAAAATTTTGTGAGCTTGCTCTGACCTTGGCCTTTGACCTTGAGATTCTAAAATCAACGTTTGGGACTCAGGTAGGGTAGTGTTCCCACCAAGTTGGGTGAAAGTCTGTGTATAGGTGTGGTCAGGATTTTGTTCACAGACAAAGACAATATAAAATAAATAAATAAGAGACAGACTCAGTTAGAATATTGGAATATTATTAGAATCCTTTTTTTTTGGAAATCCTAGAAAGAAAGAAAGAAAATGTGCTTTGTATTTTTTTTGTATTAAGTTTTGTGAAGTTGAATGTTTATTTTTATATAATCATTAGGGATAGAAACTCCATGAGCGGCCATGTTTCAAAATTTAAATATGAGCAAGAGGAGGACATCCATCAAACACACCATTTATTACCCTGCGTCAATAAATAAATAAATAAATAATAATAATAATAATAAGTGTGATTTTATAAAAGTGATAAATCTAACCGACTTCCTTCGAACATGTTTTGGGTGTAATCCATTATTAAGAGCCGAGATCCTCTCAAGCCTGAAAAAACAGATCAGCAGGATTAGAGAATGTGATTTGAAAAGCTCATTAGTCAAAGCGGCCGAGCATTCAACAGGTAAATATGGGCATCATTCATTCGCTGGATGTGATGTGGTGTTTAATCCATTCTCCTACATTAACATACCTGAAGATGTTCCCTACACCATTAACTGCGAACCGCACGCATAAATAGCTGATTATTCATTGTTTATGAGATGTTATCTGTTTCCTGTTCGGCAGCTGGTGAAGGTGGAAGCGCTATCTAATTTGAAGTTGATGGAAATAACTGCCAGGTTCCATATATGGAGGAATTTTGCTGCAGCAGAAAACATGTGCGTAATTAGAATTCGTTCCTGGGTTGACGTGTTTGTTTTGAAAGATTTGTAATAAACTTTAATATTATTGAAATTCATTCATTCATTCATTTTCTAAGCCGTTTAATTCTCATTAGGTCGCTGGGAAGCTGGCACCCATCTTATTTTTTTTATTGCTTGAGCTTGTTATTTTCTCATTGTTTCATTTTTTGCTCCTGCTTTTTTTTTTTTTTGGGGGCTTAGTTTAACAATAGTTCAGAGAAGATCAGAATTTCTATGTCTCCCTTATAAAATCTAAACAACTCAATTATTTAAGTCCACTCACTCGCTTTTGCCGAAACTCTTAATCCTACAAAGGTCGAAGGAATGCTGGGGCCTATCTTGGCCTACTCTGGGTGAAGGTGGAGTACACCTTGAACAGCTCACCAGACCATCACTCACACAAACATTTCCACCCACACTCACAACGACAAGTAGGCGCATATAGTGTTCAACTTAACTGACCTTTACGGTGATATGATTCAAGGGATAACCTATCAGAGCTTAAAGATACGTTTGATTGACAGATTCTGCCAAACACTGAGTTCCCCAAAACATTTTCCGTAGGGAAACAACAAACACAAGTTGAATGACTCTGCCCACATCAACATGGAAGAGCAGCTCTTTATTGCTAGAAGGTTACCTAGGCAACCTTGTGCTTGTTGCTCATCACTTCCTGTGAGGATGCCACTTCCTGTGAGGATGCTGGCTGAGCAATTATCTATGTATCTCTCAGTCTGTCTACATATTTATTTGATTGCTTGGCTGGCAGATAAATCCATTTACTTTGTATTATTATTTATTAAATATTAATATCTTTGCTTTTCACTTTTGAACGTGTTTATTTCAGAGAATGTTTTCTGTACTCGCTCCCCTCCTGCTCGTAATTAGCTGAGTCCTGTACATTTGTGTCGTCCTCCTCAAAAACTGCATGCTGCATTTTATTATTAATTTATTTGTTTATTTATTTATTACAAGAGTAAACTCTGCTCCAGAGACCACATTATTGTAATGTTGGTTATGTTGGTGGAATCGTCAATGCACGTCAGCAGACAGCAATCAAGGAAAGTGAATGCGCCGCACAGCATCATCGCCAAAGCATTCAGCCGGCCTCGCCTGATTCATCTTCACCCTGTCGAGCAACCCGAAGCACGCCAGAGTCTTCACAATACACACACAGAATGTCAATGTTGACAAAGATTTCTTTCTCCTGTGCAGAATGGCAGGACAGCTCTCGCAAAGATAAAAGACGGAAATAAATAATATAAGAATGGGATTGGGGACGGACGGACGGACGAGGAGGGAGGTTTGATCCAGCTAGCGTTTTTTTTTCTGCGCCACTGAAAACCACTATGGGTTCGAAAGTGACAGAACTGACAGTGTAAATGGACTCCGATGCTTTCAGGGAGGTTTTTGATGAGATTCTGACAAACGGTATGCTTGTGGATACTATTTCTGGGAACAAAACACTGAGATTGATGTCTCGGTGAACCGTCGTAAAGAGAATAAGGTTTGAAAGGAGTAAGTGCTGGCATTTTTTTTCTTTTCTTTCCTTTTCTTTTCTTTTTCCCTTCATTGGTCAGTCATTATTTTCCAGCCTTGGAGCCAGTGAAGAGAGATGTTTTCAGGTCTGTGGTTACATTATTCATTCAAATGATAGAGAACTTCAGGAAAAATGCAGGATGCAGTACAGATATAAAAACTCATGGTGTACATATTAGGATTTCACGCAGTGCCATTCAATTCCAGTTCTTAAAGCAACGATTCATTAATGATTTACTTGAATCTGCTACAAAACAGTTCCATTTGTCGAACCGCTTATCCCTACCAGGGTTGCGTGAAGGCTGGAGCCTATCTCAGCCGACTCTGGGGGAAGGTGGGTCACACACTGAGCATCTCGCCAGTCCATTGCAGGGCCAACACACACACATACAAACGCACACACACACACACACAACCATTCACACCCACACTCACAAATACTGACAATCCAGAACATCCTGCTAGCCTAATGTGTATGTCTTCGGGCTGTAGGAGGAAACCTGATTACCCAGAGAAAACCCACACAAGCAAAGGGTAAGCATGCAAACTCCACACAAAAAATGCCCTCACAGAGCCCGGGACTTGAACACAGGAGCCGATATGATCCAATAGGACAACGATGCATAGCTGTAAAATCCCATCCATTGAAGAAGACGATGTCGACTGGCGCTACAAGCAGAATGATACACACATACTACACTTTACACACTTCTCACCAATCCATAACTACTCCTGGTCTTAACACCTGAAATATATTGCTAATCTAACAAGACTCCCTAATTCCCTCAAGAAACGAATGCAAAAGCTTATCCGTGCTAATAACAAGATGACTGGAAATGCTACGAAATTCTTACTGGACCAAACCTCCTGAAACATTCAGTCAGTCACTTACTCACTCACTTATTTTCTTAGTCGCTTAATCCCTACTAGGGTCACAGGGAGGCTGGAGCCTATCTCAGCCAACACTGGGTGAAGGCAGGGTACACCCCGAACAGCTTGCCAGTCGATCGCAGGGGCAAATTGGAACAGAAAATTTCCCTAATGCACATGTCTTTGGACTTTGGAAGGAAACCGGAGTACTCGGACTACCCGGTATTGTGTAATCTAAACAATTCATTTTGATTACTTCAGATATTATGGTAATGAGTTGGTAAAAATATTGTTGCTTTGACAAACACAGACAAATTCAGTTCCTGAATCACATTTAATAAAAGCATTCCGGAAAGTTCAGCAGGTCATCTATCAATCCATTTTCTTACGCTTATTGAAGTTGGGTCACGTAGGAGTGTCTAGTGACACTCTGTAGCTGCTCCTGGTAGATCCCAAGGCGTTCCCAGGCCAGGCGGGGTATATAATCCCTCCAGTGAGTTCTGGGTCTGCCTTAGGGCCTCCTCCCAGTTGTATGATTCAGCAGGGCATCCAGATCAGATTTGGGTAAAGAACTGTTGCTCTGGATTGTAAGTGGAACACTGACTAAGCTTTAGTGTTTTCAGGGCTATGGAGTTCGGGTTCATGTAGGTCATGTCCAAATCCAGTTTGAACTTTTGCCAAGTTTGGATCTCGGACTGATTTCGGTTTACATCTGAAAGCGCAAAATCAATTCTGAGGTCCATCATAAAATCGTTGGGTTCACCTTACCAACCGCTTACTTTAGGGGGCCTCCGCATTTCGCCTTGTTTACACACTTTGTGCATGCGCGTACCCAGTAGTTTCTGATTCTTCTGTCCGCACTGCAAACGCAAGACCAGTTCTGCAAAATCAATCCTGCTAAATACGCCCGAGGAACAGGTCTCAGTAGAACCAGTTTTAACCTGGATGGGAACCCGGTGTCAACAGGGAGATCGATTTTGCATCAGTTAAAACTGATTCTGGTTGAAACTAATACAACAATTTAGGCACTCGCTAAAGTCGAGGCTGGTGCTATAACGGTAGCTCCTTTAAGGCAGGAGGAAATAAATGAAGCAATAAATTAAGTAAAAGAAGGAAAGGTTAACACTGCGCTTTCCACCTTCATTTGTATCACCCGTCTTGTTACTTTATTTATTTGTGTAACGAGTTCATGTTCCATGCTCCCTTAATGTTTGGTGCTGTTTTGCTCGGTGGAAGTTATCTGCCTATCTGAGTTAGATTGTATGTTTTTATTCTGTGCAAGCCTGAGCGGTGGCATATGAGTCTTTATTTTTTGGGTTTCAGGTTCTTTTTAAATTACATGAATTGTTTTAATTGTTTTCCACCATCAGTGACACATAAGTTAGACAGCAGCATTATTGGGGTTCCAGTGGTGGCACAGACACAGAACAACCATCCAAATCACTTTCCATTCCTGTGGTTCTCTCCTCAGGATCACCGCTATTTGAGAATATTTTTAGCCCTAAAGAGATACAGAGTGGTAAAGTATATACAGTATTTTCCATACAGTAGCTTTGAGGTTTATGTAGATTGGAATATAAGTTTTAAAAAAAATCTATATAGCATGCAGTTATTCATTTCATGTTCTGTCTTGGTTTATTCTCAACAACAACCAAGTAGAAAAGTGTTTACAAAAAGAAAAGTTATCCTGAGGTCTTGATCTCTTGCTTCATCTTCAACTGGCTTCAAAAATCCACCAATTAAACCAAGTTATTCTAATGAGACTGAAAATAAATCCACTTTCTGTCTGTTTTGGTGCTGGAGATCTTTTTTAAAACTTCCATTTCAAACGTGTCAGCCAACACCATCTGCATACATCTGTCCATCATTTACGTCAGCATCGATATCAAACAAGATGACGAGGCACAAACGTGGCGGCGATGAAAGAAATCATTACAATTTACTTTATAAAGAAACAGGAAAACGCGGAGTTAGCATGGTAGGTTGGTGGTGGTCTGTGAGGGTATTAAACACTTTTCGACACGTAAACAGAGAATTCTTTTCCCCCACTTGCTTACGGACGTGTAGGCACAAACAAATCTGTCTCACATGAACCGCCGTCATTCCTTTGCTACCGTCCGAATTCACGTCAAATCTCCTCCCAGCTGTTCTGTATCACGTTTATTCCTGTTCCCGTGCGAAGTAACACCATATAGATGTTTATAACTTCTTAAAAACTCACATAGCCTCTCTTCCGAAAGTTTAGCTAGTAATATAATTTCTTCTTCACGACTCTTCTGTGAACTATTGGCTACAGCCCCCCCATGGTGGCCGGCGGTACTGCTCTGTCTTTACACATCCACAAGTTTTCTGAAAACGTCCAAAAACACGGGCGCATAGCAGAGATGGAAGGTTCTGTCTATATCCATATACTTCTATAACGTTGAGCATAAATGGATCTTTGGTGTAACAGGGTGTCACATGTCGGTGCATGTGTGCACATCATTCTTGTTTGCCATTCTCACTCACTCATTTGCCAAACCGTTTAATCCTTCTAGGGTCGCGTGCAACACTGGGTGAAGGTGGAGTGCATCGCAATTCAACACACAACCATTCACCTTCACACTCTCACCTATAGGGGAAATTTGGAACAGCCAATTAGCCTAAAGTACACGTCTTTGGACTATAGGAGGAAACCAGAGTACCTGGCGGAAACCTAGTCAAGTACTGGGAGAAGATAAACTCCACACATTAACGCCCTCGCTAAGCCCGGGACTGGAACCCAGAACCTTCTTGTTGTGAGGCGGATGTGCTAACCGCTACACCACTGTGCATTCTCCTTCTTAAAATATTTATCATGCATTCCAACAAGGCTCTTCTGTCCGACAGACTAATTTCCTTTTCAATTGATTTAATTCCATGGAATTGGTTTTCTAGTCCTTCATCAAGGCATACTGCTATTCTACTCGCCCCAAACCCCCTACCCATTCTCCTTACCTAGCCCCCTCCACCCCCCCATCCCCAGCATTTGTCTTGTTATTCTATAAAAAAATAAAACTATTGTTTAAAAATGTGTCTCTGCCTCAGCCTTTAGGTGAAACATTATAAAGAGGAAGAAGAGCATTGTGGAGTAAATGGATGAGCATCAGAGCGAAGGAACACAGATAAAAGTATAAGATGAAATCCCATGTAATCTTCAGGTCACTGTAACTCGGGGTACTCGGACAACCTTCTTAATCGCAGCCTTCGTTTAATAAGGAGAGTGAAAATGTCAACAGATTGATGAAAGAGAATTAAAACGGTTTGGCTTGTTATTCTAATGTCTCTCCCTCATACACAGAAAACCCCAAACCTTCAGAAGAGACACAGGCTTGCCTTAATAAACTCCGAGTCTTTCCCTATGGCATTATTCCTGCCCTGTCAGACAGCACCTGAGCCCTAAAGATCTCGTGTAATATCCGAAACCCCTGAGGCTTTCATCCTTTGGAGTCTGTATGTGGGTCGGTTAACAATACAACAGATGGTGCTGAGAAGGAAAGATTTTAATCACTTCCATCCTTCTCACGTTTGCACATCGAGCCTATGCTTACAGGTTAGAGAACTTGTTCTGGTGCCTTCATCTATACACTAATCAGATCCACGCTATTCAGAAATATCGAGGCACGTGAAATGGTAACACTGATGTATCAACTCCTACCTCTTTGTCAGATGCCGACTCTCGCAGCCTTAAACGAGTCAGAAATGCATGGAGTTGGAGAACTGCCAGTGCCTCCTTATGTGTCTTTGCCTGGCAAGTAATTACAAAAAAAAAAATGCCAAGCCAGTGAAAGAGTAGGATGAAGAAGTAGAAGTAGAACGGTCTACCAAAGTGGGAGATGGGGCTCCATGAGTCTCAGCAGCCTGAGCAGCCAATGATTTCCAGGGCACCAAACAGCAAATAAAGTGCAGTAGTCCTTTTAGAAGAAGAAGACAAGCCACTAGAACTGGGCATCCTCCAGTGGGTGATGGAATGAATGGTGGTGTGGAGTGGAGTGACGGGGGAAACAGATGCAAGAGTGTTCGTAATCCTCAGAGCCGAGACTCGGCAAGCCAGAGTCGCCTCAACATCGTGCTCCGTCCGCAAGCGCCTACATCTCTCTTTCCCCCCCACATCCTCCTAGCTGCCTTTATTTATCCTGGACTGGAGCGAAGAGTGCACGAGGGAGAAGGATGAGAGAGAGCGAGGGAGGGACGGAGAGAGAGAGAGGGAAGGAGGGAGAGAGAGAGAGGAAGGAAGGGAGGGAGAGAGTGAGCAAATGAATGCAGAGTGAGAGTCAGGGAGAGAAGAGAGCAGGAGAGGAGAGAAAAGAGCGAGAGAGCTCGCACTGTCAGTGACTACATTAGCAGCACTGAGTAGGTGGAGTTTTCATTGCAGCAGAGGAGATCATGATTTGAGGGGGGGGTCCAAAAGAGAGAGAGAGAGAGAGAGAGAGAGAGAGAGAGAGAGAGAGAGAAAGGTGCAAAGACAAGGTTAAGAGACATCGCTGTGGGATAAAAGAAGGAGTTCATTCAGAGACTCTTGAATCAAAAGATAGAATGTTGGGTTTATCCCTTCAGTTCTAAAATCAAACACGGAATTATCTACACACACGCCGCATAAAAACATCTCTATCATTTCATTCCATTTACCAACCCGCTTTATCGGTTATTAGGGTTGAGGCGAGTTGGGAGCCGATCTCATCCGACTCCGGGCGAAGGAGGGGTTCACCCTGAACAGCTTGCCAGGCCATTCCCAGGGCAGACACACACCCAACCATTCACACTCACACCTAGCGGCAATTTGGAAAAGCCAAGCACAAGGAGAACAAGCAAACTCCACACAGAAACGCCCTCACCAAGCCCGGGACTCAAACCCAGAACCTTCTTGCTGTGGGACAGGCGTGCTAACCACTACACCACCGTGCCGCCCACGTGTGTGTTTAATTTAAACCTAAAGTTGTGAAGTAAGGAATTTCTGTTAATACTTTGCGAATAAAGCCAGTGTACAAGATCAACATAAAATGACGATGTTCTACACAAATTCAAAAACTCTCAATGTGTTGCTGAGCCTGTAGTCTTTCCTGGCGACATGATACATGGGGGCAAACAGCACCAGCCTAACATATAGTGGATTAATTGTGAGGGCAACACTGTGTTTAGCCTCACAGCAAAAAGATCATTGGTTGAAGTCCCGGGCTCAGTGGGGGCATCACTGTGTGGCGTTTGCATGTTTTCCGTGTGCTTGTGTGGGTTTCCTCTGTGTACTCCGGTTTCCTTCGAGAGTTTAAAGATATCCACATGCACAACTGTTCCAAAATTGCTCCTAGGTGTTAGTGTGGGTGAATGGTTGTGTGTGTGTGTTGGACCTACAATGGACTGGCGAGCTTCAGGGTGTACCCCACCTTCGCCCCGATTCGGCTGAAATAGGCTCCAGCCTCCCTGCGACCTTAGTAGGACAACGGTTTGGCAAATGAATGAATTAATTCTGGGTAATGTGTCCGTAATTGACTACATCCCAAGGTGCACCGCTGATCTTCACAGACCGATTTTGTTCCACCACCAAGAATTCAGCAGAATACAAACATTTATACACACACACGCACACACACACACACACACACACACACTTGTGAAGTTCAGTTTGATTGAACAGTGCCCCACTGATGGAGGTCATGTGGCGTTTTCTCCAGCTGAATGGAGGCAGATGAGAAGGTGTCACCGCAAACGACCCGGAGCGATAGACAGAAACAGGATATTAGTGTCAGAGGTTCCCAACAGATCATCCCTCATTCCAGAACGTTCCCTCTACATGTCGGATGGCCTACCAGTCACCGCATTTACATGGTAAAAACACATCCTTTACCATGTTCGGGTTTTTACCAAAATCTATTTTTATTTATTGACATTCAGAATCCTGTTCGATTAATCACAACTGTCTTTAGGTCAACACATTTCAAAGGTGCCCCCCAGTACGACCTCGCACGTATGTAATGGATTAACCGAATAATAAACGAGCCACCCTCACTTCACCCTCACCCATCTGACTTGATTAAAAAAAAAAAAACAACAATTTTGCCAGTAATTCTTGGCTTCTGCCTCACTGGGTGCATCACTGAAGTACAAAAGAATAAATCACATCAGCCTCGTCGCATCTCCTTTTGGAAAGAGAAGAAAAAAGAAAGAAAGAAAGAGAGAGAGAGAGAGAGAGAGAAAGAGGATCAGTATTAAACATCAGCCAAATCACTGCTCCATCACTTTAGTCTGGATGACTCAACCTGCTTTCGGAGCGAAGACGTTTCCTTATCATGCGCGAGCAGAGTGGTGTAACTTGTCCGTTTTGATTAAGGTTCTCAGAAGCAGATAAACAGCCAGTTTAATTTGGGATGTAATATGTTCTCGATCCTTGAAGACCGATACAGGGTATGTTCTCCTACTAGTGTTCATTTCACCCACTGGAAACATACCAAGGACCAGATTTATTAGTGCAGACCCTCTTTCACAGTTAAAAAGTAAGCGCCTTCCTTCCGTGTCATTCATTTACTATCCGCTTTATTATTCATAAGGTTGTGAGGAGGCAGGGGCCCATCCCAGCCGATTCCGGATACACCAGGGTACACCCCGGACAGCTCGCCAGACCATCGCAGGGCCGAGTTTTAATTTGAGCTTGCAAAATTTATGGGAGGAGATTATTAAAAAGAATTATTGATTTGCTAAGGTTTGCAGTTGATTTACCGCTTATGGTGCCATTATTTAAAATGCCCTTTTGTGCCTGACACGAGTGCCCTTGTTGCCGCTGACGTTAAGGTCTGACATAAACGATGCGTGAGAACTGTGGCGGGAACATCCTGGGCCATTCCAGTGGATTTTGAAGGCGGTTTGTTGCAAATACTATTTGGGTGGAGAAATCCAAGGCAGCATGGTGGCCACCTGACAGCAAGAAGGTCCTGACTTCAAGTCTCGGGGATTGGTGAGGGTGTTTCTGTGTGAAGTTCTCCCCGTGTTTGCATGGGTTTCCTCCATGCGTTCTAGTTTCCTTCTACAACCCAAAGACATGCCCCTTAGGCTAATTGGGTGTTCCGATTGGTTGTTGAGTGCGAATGATTGCGTGTGTTGGCTTTGCGATGAACTGGTGAGCTCTTCAGGGTGTCCGCCACCTTCACCCAGAGTGGGTTGAGATAGGTTCCAGCTTACTAAGGATCCAAATAAACGAGAAAGTGGTTCAGAAAATGAATCAATCAATTAATAGATTCGGTGTTTGACCCTCTGCAAATTTCAACACAACCAAACTTGGGAAGTTCCCAATAATTCAGTTCTATAATTAGCTTCCTGGCTCTCAAGTACACCAATGAAATCGCCCGGAACACTTACGGTAGTGGTCACCAACCCTGTTCCTGGAGATCTACAGTACCCTCCTGCAGGTTTTATCTGCATCCAAAATCCAACACACCTCTTTTAAATGATTAAGAACTTTTTAATGCAGTGATTAAGTGGCGAGGTGGGCATGATTAGGGTCGGAGCCAAAACCCTGCATGGAGGTAGATCAAATACCTTTTGGGATAATAGCGGTTGATCCTCTGGAACCAATAATTTATCTAACATCATCTACTACAAAGTAATTCCAGATATATGAGCCCAAGAAGGTGTTGTAGAACAGAAGCAATTTTCTCCACTTGTGTTCATTTATTTGGAAAACCAGAGAAAACATATCTGGACATACGCAGTGTTTAGCTAGGCTACAAACTTGGAACCTCATCCAGCTGTTTGTAACCCTATGCTCATTAGTGCTCTCTGTTCGTAGATTGTGTTGATAATTTGTTATAATTAACTAGCCTATTAATTTGCACATTGTTATTAGACGACCTGCAGAGCTGCCCACTTCTACTGGTGCTTTTTATTACGTCCGTGGCCTGGTGGGGAAGAATATGTATTCACCATCATCTTTTTGTTTATTTGTTTGGCTTTTGCACAGAAATTATTAAACCAATTTTCACCAGCCTTGGTGGAGGGATGGAGTACAGGTTTGGCAAGAACCCGTAACATTTTGGGGCAGATCTGGATTGCGATCGGGATTTAGGAATTTATTTAAAACTTTTCAACCATTTATTAGATTTTTTTCTGTTAGCAGGATTACGCAAAAACTACTGATTTCATCAAACTTGGTGGAGGGGTGGGGCCTGGGCCTGGAAAGAACCCGTTCACTTTTGTAAGTGATGCATGCATGGGGTCATGTTAAAAGAAAATCTAGAAATCCCGAAAAATCCCCATATTTAATTAGCATGGGCCCTACACTCTCTGAGTTTTTTTTTTTTTTTTTGGTAGCAAATCTGGCCTCAAGTCAATAAAATAATAATGATGTATTAACACTTGACTGGAAGTGCTGTCGAATAACAGTGTAGTCACATAACAGGATAATAAGTTCCAAGTTAAAGCCTTTAAAGATTTTTATCAAGCTTGTCACAATATTAATCTCTCAGTCTCTGACTCAGGAACAGAAAACTCTACAATAATGAATAACAAAGCACTTAGCGCTAACACTAGAATTTCTGCTATCACTTTATTTAATGGTGATGTTATCGGACCACACGATGCTGATATTCAGATTCATCAAGTTCACCCGTCATCTAAGTCAAAGGACAGATTTTTTTCGGGTAGAAGGTTGTATTATGTCATTTCCCATCCTGACTATGGTTTGAATATTGTAAGTACACAGTCCATAAATCACTGAACCACTCGGTACACAACGCTGATCGCTCACAATCTGTTCGCTGATGGATGAAGCGTTGTGCTTCGTACATGAGCGATCGCAGATGAAGCTCACACGCGACGCCATCTTTCACCTGAAGAAATACTCAAAGAAGTGTACCTGATCCTCAAATCCTGCTCTCTCACAAATACACAGCAAATGCAAGACCTTTTTATTGTGTAACTTTAAAGAAGGATTGCTTGGTAAGAGAACTGTGATAAGAACTGCCTGTTTTACAAAGAGAATTAGAGGTACAGCAGTACCAAAGGCCACCAGGAGTCATTCTATCCACCACAAATCCCACAGTTTTTGTGACAGTATTTTAACGTGACTGTTTGTTTGATTAAATTTTGATCACACCCATGCATGGATTTTCACCAAACTTGGTGGGGACACCACCTTACCTGAGTCCCTGAGACGATTTGATTTGAGTATCAAGGTCTAAGGTGAAGGTTAGTGCAAGGTCAAAAACTTTTGGTGATAGATTTACATTTAAAGCATTTGGCGGACGCTTTTATCCAGAGCAACTTACAATTATCATTTTTATACAGCTGAGCGTTAAGGGTCTTGCTCAAGGGCCCAACAGTGGTGATAGTGGGGATTTAACCCCCCAACCACCGGCTTAGCAACCGACTGAGCCACCACCGCCATAAGATATATTGCTTAGAACTTTGAAATTAATGCTGAAAGACATGCCCTTACTATGGCACACTAATCGGAAACCATATATGGACTTTCAAATGAGACAGTTACCTTTGATCTTGGGTGACCTTGAAAGATCAAACCCATAACCCAAAGCCATCTCATAAATCCTTCAAACGTAAGATTATTTTCGTTAATTTGGTGACGTCCATGTACTGTTAAACATATCATAAGACGAGAACATGGGTAAACCATATAGGACCTCTTTATTACATCATCCGTACTGCGTGGTGAAGGTTCCTTACACTGTTTGAGTGCTCTAGTTGTTGTGATGAAGCTGAAACCCATTGATCTACTGTACTTTAAAGTCCTCGTTTTCATTTTCTATCCCATGTGTAGTTTTTATACACATTATATCTGACCCTGATCCACTAGAATGAGGGTCACAATCCAGAACATTGCTTTTTACTCATCTATTATACCTCGTTTGCACTGTATGACCTCTGTAGGGCTAATAAACCCTTTTCTTAATACTGAGAAGGGAGATGAGGTGGGAAAAACGTATTTCCTGTTCCCTCTTCTCAACTCCAGCAGCTAGCTTTACGGAAACTTATAGGGGATTGGAGAAACTCATTCATAAACTCTTCATGTCGATCTGAGCCAAAAAGTGATCCATACATGGGTGTGGTCAGAATTGTTACAACCAGCTGACAATTTTTTATAGAAATAATAAAACAAAGCCACTACGCTTCCAGCAGCATGGTGGTGCAGTGGATAGCATGTCCGCCTTACTGCAAGAAGGCCAGGGTTTGATTCCTGGTCTCGGGCGTTTCTGTGTGGAGTTTTCTTGCGTGGGTTTCCTCCAGGTACTCCGGTTTACATCAGCTGTTCCAAATCGCCCCTAGATGTGAGTGTGAATGGTTGTGTGTGTGTGTGTGTGTGTGTGTGTGTTGGGCCTGGCGAGTTGCCTGGGGTGTATCCCGCCTTCGCCCAGAGTCGGCTGAGATGGGCGCCAGCCTCCTGGCGACCCTAATTAGTTGAATGAATGAATGACATACGCTTCCAACATGATTGAGTATTATCTCAAACAGTGAGATGAGAGCCTGTGTGTCACTCTCAGGTATTATTCATGTCTTTGACACCCAGTTTGAAGTCACTGACTGACACCTGATTTGCTGTTGCCACAAAGCACATTTGCAAATATTAATTATATAAACAAAGCACGCTGCCCGAAAATCCTAATCGACGAGCATCTCTGCTGGGTTGGAATCACATGTGAGCAGCACACAGCGTGAAAAGGGAAATGTACTGGCATGAAGACACAAAAAACCCACAAGGAGCAGCCAGAACTCTAATTAAAGAGGAATGATAAAGAATTCAAACCTGGATCTCAGGGGACGACGACACGTACATGTCTATATGAGCACGTGTCTCTTTAGACTGAAGATTCCAGCTGTTATTTTTACTTGGCTGCCTGATTTGTTTTCATTCGAAATTCCGATTCAACTTGGTGATCATGGCTTTCCTTTTGCAGCCATTTTTACATAAAGTCTTATTCATCAGAGGCTGAATCGACCCCTGGGGTATGTGGATGCTTTCATATCTGTTTAAATTGAACCCTGGTGTGTTGCCTGTTTGGTGCAACCCTGCAACCCTGCAATCGCAATCAAGGCCAAAACAAAATAACTCACCCAAGACTGCAGATTTCATTATGACTTGGCATTGTTATAATGAAATGTCTCCCCTTAGTGGGCATCCTGAGCACATCTTAAACACCGCTCCAAGTTAAAGAATAGTGGGAGCTTTATAACCGCGCTTTGACCTTGACCGTGTGAAAACAAATCATTTCCAGGAATTAGGTGGGTAACATACTGACCATGTTTAGCTAAAATCCATTGGATAGTTTTGTCAGTAAGTTTTTCACCAACAGACAAACAAACACATGCAGCGCCTAAATCTGTATATTAGCAAATAAACCTAGTAGGCTAGATACATGTAGTAGGGGTATGATGTCACAATTAAATTCGATGTTGGGCACTGGTACCCCAAAACAGGTGGAAATAAAAGAATTTTTGATATGAGTGCGTAGGTCATGTAACACACAAACAGGACATTGTAACATAGAAACGTGAAGTCTGGCTCCATGTAGACCATCGCTAAGTACTCCGTCCAATACTTGGAGCATCCCACAACAACCCACAGAATCTATTTTATCTCTGATTCAGATTCTAAATTGGATTTGTAGGAGTAAATGACTCGAATATCAAGTACTACTCCCTCGAATGTCCAGTAATGATCTTCAACCTCTTTCTATGAGAATGTATGAATATATGGTATAGGAATGCATCACTTCACTCCATATGCCTCCGAATGACACATTTATAGTATTTTACTTTTCCCCAAGCTATACACATCATGATTCATCCACTGGACCAGTTCCAGTGGATTTGTTGTGTGTATTTATGGTGGATTATAATATTTTATTAAGTCAATGCATCACCAGCCAAGTCAGCCATGTCATAACTGAAGTCATGTACACTGATATTAGCTGTCTCTTCAGCCTGTGGTGAAATAGTTCGCAATACATTTTCGAGTTGCATTCCTGCATTAAATGTACACACACACACACACACACACACACACACACACACACACACACACACACACACATATCGCCAATGTATTGTTGTCATTTTGCACGAAGGCACATATGCCACAGAGTCAAAGCCTCAGGATAACTTCGCTTAAATTTAGCGATTCGTGAACACCCGACATTATTCAGCAAGAAAACATCAAAGGCATGTCCGAGGCACTTTGTCTTTTCCTCTCAGAGCTGTTCCAGCTGGTGGAAATTGACATATCCCATCATCCTCCCATCCCTTCATGCGTGCTTTGCAGTGGTCAGACGGCTTTTGTAACCATTTCACTGGGAAAAAAATCCACAGCTCCTGACTTGCTCTGATACACCACAACTACCAGCCCATAAATATATATGGAAAGTAGAGACAGCGAGGATGGATAGAAACCATCAACTCTATCATTGATAACATATTAATGTAATGTTTTCTGTTGCTAATACACCGATATTTAACTAATAAGCATCAAAAATGAGTAAAAAGTACCTACAGGAAGTGAAAGACAGATGTCTGACCCTGGGTTTACACTGAGGCATGATGTTCTTGACCTACAAGATTTGAGAGAATCATGAGGAGAGTGGGGGATCATGGGATCGAATCATGACGATCTTGATGATCTTGAGGGAACTTGATGGAATCTAGATGATCTTGAAGTAACTTGGTGGATTCTTGATGACTTTGAGGAAACTTGGTGGTACTGCGAATATCTTGAGGGAGCTTGGTGGAATCGGGATGATCTTGAGGGAGCTTGATGGAATCGCGATGATCTTGAAGGAACTGTGGATTTATGATGACTTTGAGGGAACATGGTGGAATCGTGAATCATGGTTGACTGTCAAAAATTGTTTACGGACAATAACAGGGCGTAACAGACCTCAATCTTGAGGGGATCTTAATTAAAATGATAAAAACACAATTTCTTCAAGTTTCATCTCTTGGATGCATCCTGCCTCCTTTTGATACCCTAATCGTTCTCCAAGCATACTCATCCTGCTGGATCCTCTCCACTAGATCCCACTAGATACCAGTGAATCTTTAAAACGCACTGTACCTGTAAGTAGCTTTTGATTTCTGCATTTGCTTCAGGATCATTTATTTACCTGCAGTTATGGTTAGATTAACCCAGTTTGATTGTGTGTTTATTTTGTGTGAGTCTGAGCAGTGGTGTATGAGCCTCTATTTTTTCTGTTTCAGTTATAATATTAATAATAAATCTTTTTTTTTTATTGCTGCCTATTGCCATGCAAGTCATTGACATTTCAGGAAATTGATATTAACTTAATGAAATGGCAGCCTTATTGAGTTTCCTATAGTGGGCACAGGTGGACACCAGACAGGAATGACAGGAATGAAATTTCAGTTGGTTTCAATTTGGAACCTCACCACTAGATTTCGCTAGATACGGCTAAATCTTACACACTCTACCTCTAACCTGAATAACTGTGAATGATTAAACAGGCTAGCTAGCAGCTAGATAGATAGATAGATAGATAGATAGATAGATAGATAGATAGATAGATAGATAGATAGATAGATAGATAGATA
>JAOUQZ010000019.1:18898998-18958323 GCA_028564935.1 Neosilurus hyrtlii
CCCCCCCACACACACACACACACACACACACACACACACACACACACACACACACACACACACACACACACACGCACGCATCTCATTTCCATCCAAGTTTCCGTAAACACTAGAAATTTCCCTAACACCAAACATAACCACTACTTGCCTTATTGTCACCTTACCCCAACCTTAAAACATTTTCACCTTAAAATGTAATTATTACGTAGTGGGGACGCGATTTGTCCCCACAAGGAAGCGAAGTCACCATAACGTGACTGTGTAAACAAATTCATGTCCCAACACTGTAATGAATAGCTAGACCACACACACATACCAGGCTTATCCTTCTGCTTTTCACATAATCAGCAGCCACGGCTTAATCTAAAGGTCGTCTGAAATTTGGACATGAAAAGAATGGTGCTGATGAAAGATAGAAACAAAAGTGTTGGTTGGTCATGTACGACAGTATGCGCCACCTGATCGGGGCAATAAATCGCCGTGTATCCGTACCGAGGTGTATCCGACCTCTCTCTTTTTCTCGTACACACCAATATAACACGTCTCAGCAAAACATGCAGAAAATCACACAGGACCTGCATGAATGAGATTTATGACAATCCCTTCGTAGCATGCTTTTTTTAACGTGTGCCGGCTAGCTCAGCTCACTGATGGACAATAATCCGTGGTGAAGACCGGCAGTTGAGAGCAACTCGCGATGTCTGTTGGCCGTGTGCTGGGAGGCTGATAAGGAACGTTGTCATCGGTCATGTGGTGAGAAGGGTTACTGCATTCTGCATAGTGCCTTCTGTCAGCTGCCCGAATGTCTCTTTGGTTTAGACGGCAAACTGTGATGTCAGATTAACTCAAATCCGACAGGTTTTTTCTCTAGCTTACAAGATGCCAGGCGCCAGGCCAAGGTTCGACCCGGGTGGGGAGAGTGTGTGTGTGTGTGTGTGTGTGTGTGTGTGTGTGTGTGTGTGTGTGTGTGTGTGTGTTTGGGAGGATGTCGATGGGGGATTCCCTGAAGCACTCTTAACTGTCTTCTTGTCAAGGAGGGAATAAAAACACAGCAACGGCATGGGCAAAAGAGAACGAGATGATGACGGATGTGTGTGAGGGACTGGAGTTCCTAAACAAACTACTCTCACGTTTCGTAATCCGTACTCAAAAAAAGCAGAGCGTCAAAGTTCTGCTGGAACTTTCAGCTGGTGGTTCTGCTGGTTCTGCCAGCCTCCCTGCGACCCTAATTAAGATTAAATGGAAAATGAATGAATTAATTGAATGAATTAGACTAATGTGCAAGGAATGCAGTCAGAGTCATGTGCTATCAGCCTTCTTTCACATACACAGGCACTGAGATGCCCTGCTGATGCTGGCTGGTGCTGCTCTGATCAACACTAAAGAGACAGCTATACAGTTCCTCTTATCCAGACAGCAAAGACAATTACGCTCTCTTGGACTCCTGGGACACATGGGAGCCTGGATCCTGTGGTCCTCATGGCTCCTGTATGTCTATAAAAGCTTCAAAATAAGAAAAAAATTAAATCAGGCCTTCGACATACATTCACACTAACGCGATACCGAATAAGAGACAGGAAAACAAAACGTGTCCCGTATCTGAATGGTACTAATCTGTTTAACCTGAGCAGATATCCTGTTAGACTCCACGATATAAGCTATAAAATGTACATATAGATGAATAAATGTCACTAAATGCATTTTGTTCACGGTCTGCTCGTAAAGAAGAAAATCTCATTTTATCCGATCCATCTGTTTTATCCAAAGAGGCTCCGTGCACTGAATCGGACTGAGAATCAATTCTGGTAACCTACGCAATCTCTCTCTTTCTCTCTCTCTCTTTCTCTCTCTCTCTCTCTCTCCCCCCCTCTCTCCCTCTTCCTTATGTATTCATTCATTCATTTGCTAAACCACTTAATCCTACAACGGTCTTTAGGTGAAGGCTGGGTACACCCTGAACAGCTCACCAGTCCATTGCAGAACCAATACAGGGGCAATTTGGAACAGCCAATTAGCCTAATAGGCATGTCTTTGGACTGTGGAAGGAAACCGGAATACCAAAACAAAACCCATGGAAGTGGTGGCTAAGTGGTTAAAGCTCTGGGTTAGTGATCCGTAGATTCGGGGTTCAATTTCCAGTACTACCAAGCTGCCACTCTTGGGCCCTTAAGCAAGTCCCTTAAACCCCTATTGCTCAGTTATATAAAAAGTTTCATCATCATCTTCTTCTTAATCCAGGGTCGGGTTGTGGGGTCAGCAGCCTAAGCAGTGAGTTTTAGACATCCCTCTCCCGAGCCACTTCCTCCAGCTCTTCCTGGGGACACCAAGGCGTTCCCAGACCAGCCGAGAGACATAGACCCTCCAGGGTGTTTTGGCTCAACCCCGGAGTCTCTTTCCAGTTGGACATGCCTGAAACACCACACCAAGGAGGTGATCAGGAGGCATTCTAATCAGATGCCCAAGCCACCTCATCTGGCTCCTCTCAACTCGGAGCTCTACTCCAAGCCCCTCCCGGATGGCCGAGCTTCTAATTCTATTGTATAAAAATGATAAATGTAATCACTCTGAATAAAAGTGCTGTAAATGTAAATGAAACACCCTCACCGAGCCCAGAACTCAAACCCAGGACCTTCTTGCTTTTTTGTAAGCCCACTGTCTGAGAAATCTAGATACATATTTAGTATACACTACAAGAGAGCGGTGCGACCTGACTGGCCTGCAATCTCAGGATAATGGATGTTATCTACCTCGCAAACTCGGGATAATGCTTGAATCAAAATGGCAGCAAAAATTCACATTTTGCAACAGTCACTGATTCTGAAATCCAAGAAATGCAAAAAGATGCTGTCCCGATAAATATGAATATTTATATTTTGAATGAAGTACCACTGACACACTTTAAAAATAAAAATAAAACATAAAAATCTCATTTTAGTTTGCTTTTCTTATGTTCCCATGCAGTATATACTAAAACTCTTATTCACCTCGACCTAAACAGACTATTCAGCAATATTATATATTCACCTAACCTTTGGAAAATAATTTTGATTTATTTAGGAGATTGAGAGCTCGTATCCTGAGTGATGGTCTTTCTCTGTGGGTTGGAGGGGCATGCTCTGATTTCCCTGTCAATCAAAGAGGCATTCAGTCAAAGAGACAATATATAGGCTCATATATGCAGAAGTGGACGAATAGCGCTAGTCTCTGAATGTTTGCCTCTGTTCAGAAACTTCACTGTAGTTGGTTGCATTATTGTTTTTAAGCCTAATGAGACAATAAAATCTATTTTTTTAAAAAGTAAAAGCTGTGTACTTTTCTCCTTTCAGGGTTTTGTTATTGTAAACTACGGGCTCAGTTCGGAGCAAACTGGACAGAATGCAGCTCTGGGTTATGTGTGATACCTTTATATAAAAAAATCCAATGTGCAGCACTAGCTCATTATGCATGAAGGGTAAAACAAAAAAGATCCTTTGTTTGACTGTGAGGTAATTCATCTTTGCACTGGCTTGGGTCCCATGAGCGCGATGCAAATATTTGATCTCAGGTTTAACTCGGCTACCTCCAGATTGAGCTACGGTTGACTTGCTGAGAGACTGGATATAATCACGTCTCGGCGCAAGACATTTCAGCCACTTTCAGCCATTAGGAAGCACGCCGACAGAGCACACACCCATTTCATGCAAGACTAAACGCAATGGCGCTGTTTTAAAGATTTATCAAAAGGTGTTGTGATGCCTCGTGGCTTTTCATACATCCTTTGATTCTTTTTTTTTTTATTCCGTCTCCAGATATCGCCGTCCTTATTCACTAGCAGATGCCTGTCAAGGGAGGATGGTTTCGGTGCATCAACTCGTTTTAGTATTTATTTTGCATAATCTCATCTCTCAAGGCCTCGGTCTTTATGCTAATTATCCTAAGCAAAAACCATTAAAGCTAATCCACTTGGGGGTAAAAATAAAAAATAAAAATCGTATACAGATAGTCAGCGGCATGGTGGTGTAGTGGTTAGCACGTCTACCTCACAGCTAGGAGGTCCTGGGTTTGAGTCTGGGGCTCAACGAGGGCATTTCTGTGTGTATGTTTTCCCCGTGCTTGCCTGGGTTTCCTCCAGGTACTCCAGTTTCCTCCTACAGTCTAAAGGCTTGCGCATTAGGTCAATTGGCTTTTCCAAATTGCCCCTAGGTGTGAATTGTTGTATGTGTGTTTTGTCTCTGTGATGGACTGCAGAACTTTTCCCAGGGCAGGTTGAGATAGGCTCCAGCCTCCCCGAGTCCCTGGCAGTATTAAGAGTTTAACAAATGAATGATTGAATATACACGTAGTCCTCTCCTCAGATTTTCCCTGCATTAATGTTTGAGTTCTTTTAGGAGGGTACAGTGTAATCGATGAGAACGTTGGTTCGGAATAATGGTACAGCTCACTTTCTTTTGGATTTCGTTGCATCATCATGTTGTGTAATAATTTAATTCCCAAGGCACAAAAGATTACATAATGCTACTAAAGAGCAATTCCAAATACCTGCTGCTTTTATTTCCCCAAACTGGAGATAAGAGCTTTAACAAGAATGAAAACATAATGAATATAATTATTATTCTAATCTTCAGTGAGTAAACACTCACGGCGTCAAAAAAACAAAAACTTATTTCAGTCACCATCTTCAAAGACATTCCCATAATCTATGTAACATTCATTTATTCATTCATTTTCAGAACTGATTCATCCTATACGGCTCACAGGGAGGCCGGAGCCTATCTCAGCCAACTCTGGGGGTAAGCAAGATACACTTAAAAAAAGCTCGCCAATATATTACAGAACCAACACACACAACCATTCACACTTACATTATTAGCTTAATGCCAATATCTTTGGACTGTAGGAGAAAACCAGAGTGCAAGGAGGAAACCCACACAAACATTTAGAGAATATGCAAACTCCTCACAGAAAGACTCGAGCCGACCCCAGTACTCGAACCCTGGAACTTCTTGCTCTGAGGAGTGCATGCAAAACACTACGCCACCATTCTGCTGCATCTATATTACATTTACAGTATATTTATTACAGAATATTTCATATCAAACAGCAAGAAGGTCCTGGGCTTGGGTCCTGATCTCTGCCCAACGAGGGTGTTTCTGGATGGAATTTCATCCCCCATGTTTGCATGGGATTCCTCCGGGTACTCCGGTTTCCTCCTACAGTCCTAAGACATGCACGTCAGGCTAATTGAATGTTCCAGATTGCCCCTAGGTGTAAGAGTGAATGTGAATGTGAATGTGCCAGCCTCCCCGCAACCGGGGGCAAATGATTTGGACATGCCCCAAATAAATGCCGCCATGTACTTAAGCCTGTGCGCTCCAAAGAATACAAAAGAATTAAAGTCCGAATGAGATATTTTGCATCCGGTGTCAGTTTGTGTTACTTCATTTATAAAACTGCATAAATTCTCCTTTTAACCTTTGAACCCTTTATATTCAGTTCTGCATCAGTACAATAATCAGAATTAATCATTTAGTAACTACAGAGAAGCTACGCAGGGGCCGTAAGTCTGGACTCGCCTGGGACTCGCCCCTTGTGTAAAACCTACAATCCAGCTAATGTGTAAGTAATGATCATTTACCATATGGATTCCGTGAATTATTCATAGACGTGATCGTGGTGAGCGCTGACTGTGCTAAACAAAAGAAGTTAAAGGATTCCTGCACAAGCGACAGCGAAAAAAAAACATCATTGTGAATGTCTGTCGTTGGAGTTCATGCAGATTTTAGGGCCATACCGGGGAAACAGAATACCTTCTCTTCATCCTCATCGGCTTCTAATGATGTTATTGATTAACGGAAGCCACCACGAAGAGAACTTCATCGTAGCTTGAGATTCCTGTTCTGGATTGACTGGAATCCGGCACAATCCGGCGTGTTGTTCTGATGTTGTACCTCATCTTGCTTGTGGTTCCGAACACTGTGCGATGCTCACCATTTCTGCTCACCTCTCTTGTAACGAGTGATTATCTGAGATATCGTAGGCTTCCTGTCACCTCAAACCAGTCAAAGGAGTTTCCTGTTGCGGAACCAGTGATAGCTGGAAGTTCTGTTTATTTGTTTGTTTGTTTGTTTGCACTATTCTCTATAGTGCGTTGTGTTGGAATCCCTAAAGATTCTGGAATGCTAAAACCAGAAACCAAAGTCATTAAAGCACTGAAGCTCTTGGCGTTACACGGCTGAATTGCAGCGACGATTTTAAATCCCTGCGTAACGTATCGTTACGGACGATTTCCTGTAACACATTGCCCTCACAAACACACAAGGTGACGAACACGAGAACAGCCTTCCTGAAAGAGCTGCACACTATGTATAAATAAAGCCATGGTGGTGTAATGGCTAGCGTGTCCACCTCACAGCAAGATAGTCCCGGGTTCGAGACCTGGCCTTAGTGAGGGCGTTTCTGGGTGGAGTGTGCATGTTCTCCCCATGCTTGCATGGGTTTCCTCTGGGTACTATGGTTTCCTCCTACAGTCCAAAAACATGCACAGTAGGCTTTTGGAGATAAAGAAGTTTTGGAGATAGAGCGCTTATAACTTTGAAACGAGTGCTGATAGATATGCTGTTACTGTTGAACAAGAAACCATATGTGGACTTTCAAATGAGACGGTTACCTCTGACCTTGAGGGACCTTGGAAGGTCAAACCCTAGCCGATTCCGTAAATCCTTTAACATAGAGCGTTGTATTTCAGGAATTTAGTCACATCCCATACTTTAGAACATATTGTAAGACAAGCTCGGGGTGTTTCTGTATGGAGTTTTCATGTTTTCCCTGTGCTTGTGTGAGTTTCCTCTGGGTACTCTGGTTTTCTCCCACAGTCCAAAAACATGCACAGCACACTAATTGACTGTTCCAAATCACCCCTAGGTGTGGGTATGAGTGTGAATGGTGGTAGGTGTGTCGGCCCTGCGATGGTTTGGCGAGCCCTATTTAGGATTAAGCGGCATATAAAATAAATAAATGAATGAATGACAAGGCAGTACCATATAGGGCTTATTTGTTGCTGTATCTATGCTGCATGGCGGAGGTACCTTATTCTCTATGAGTGTGACTCTAGTAAGTACACATGAGTCAGGTTGTTTGAATATAAGGAAATTATTCTTTTTAAAAACCAAAACTAAAGCGGTGGTTACATGTGCAGCAAATAACTGCAATCACTCGGTGCTATTTTATTTTAACTCCTTCCCCAGCATGCAGTTGCAACCTTGTCATCAGGAGTTTCCCCGCTACTGTAATTATAGCTTAGACATTTAGGAGGCTGATTTAAACTGCCAATTAGAAAATGATTACTATATCCTACTGTACGCTTTGGTAGTTTTAAAATAATACAGAACCACAAAACATTACTGACGATTATTGAGCTGAAGGAAGATCACGTGCAGTTTTGGAGATAGTGCGCTTATAACTTAGACATGACCATATATGGGATTTCAAATGAGATAATCACCTTTGACCTTGAGTGACCTTGAAAGCAATCACAGTCATCTCATAAATCCTTAAAGAGAGGTTTATTCCTCATTTATTTATGGCCGCATAGTATAGTACATATTGTAAGACTAGCACTGTTAGCCTGTTTAGTTGTAAACCAGCCAATCGCAGCAGAGCTAGTCAACATAAGTTAATGACCCTACCAAAAAAGGGCATATAGTTTATTTTATCTAGTTTTCAAATCATAAGGGCTTTGATTTTATTTATTTAAAAAAAAATTGCACCCACCAATATGACATACCATTCTACCTTCTATTTGATGTCAAGTAGCATATAAAATACTGAATAATGCATTTCATGGCTCCCTTAATAAAAACACAAACCTTTATCCTAACTGTTTATTTAATTTATTTTTTAACAGAATTGAACAGAGACTCAGTAAAGGATGAGAGAGCTGTGTGTTCTTGCATGACCTGTTAAAAAAAGGATCTTTATTTTTTGCACAATACACAGCTGTTTTTAATGATAAAGAGGCTGTTTCTTCCAGATAACCTCGAAGATCACTGTGTGCCTTCCAGTCGCTAAAGGGAACGGACCAAGCAGAGGCACAATCCAGATCTCTCTTTTTTTCATACACAGCGAACACTGAAAGTGTACTTATTCAGCCCAGAATGTAGTCGACCTTAAAACTAGGCTGTTTGTTCATGCATTTGTTTATTTCACTGCTGGGCTGCAGACACTACATACTCACACACACACACACACACACAAACACCAACACACTCTCATCTCTCTCTCTCTCTCTTTCTCTCTCTCTTTTCTCTCTCTTTTTTTCTTGATAAAGCTTTTCTCCCATGAAGCAGTGGTGCATCTACTTAGTCGTAAAATAGCTACTGAAAGCAAAAAACACGAAAATACCATTTAAGAGGTTTACAGATGAAGGAACTGCGCTGGGATTTTGTAGAAGGAATTTTTTTTTATTCTGGATTGCTCTACAGGTCGGCGTGTTATTAAACCAAGTCTTAAAACTAGAGTGGCGCTCTTAGACTCACTCCCTCACTTATTTGCCGAACCACTTATTCCTATTAGGGTTGCAGCGAGGATAGTGCCTATCTCAGCCGACACTGTGCGAAGGCGGTTGTACACCCTGAACAGTTCACCAGACCATCGCAGGGCAACACTCCTACCACTGTTCACACTTACAGTCACACCTAGGGCCAATTTGGAACAGCCAGTTTGCCTAATGTGCATGTCTTTGGACTGTACAAGGAAACCAGAGTACCCAGAAGAAACTCATGCAAGCATGGTGAGAACATGCCAACTCCACCCAGAAACACCCTCGCCGAGCCTGGGACTCGAACTCGGGACCTGGATGTGCTAACCATTATACCATTGTGCTGCCTGATGTTCATAGAGTACAAGGTAGTACGACCTATATAGGTACTAGTTTTAACTTACATTTACATTTATGAACCCCTTATCCAGAGTGACTAACATTTATCATTCTTATACAAATGAACAATTGATGGTTAATATTCGTGGTATTGGGACTTGAACTGCTGACCTTTAGATCAGTAATCCAGAGCCTTAACCACTGAGCCAAGGTTGTATTTACCCGTGTGATTGAGATATACCATTTATATGGTAAAATGGATTTATTAAAGATTTATGAGCTGGCTGCAGTTTGACTTTATAAGGTCACATAAGGTCAAAGGTAATTGTTTCATTTGAGAGTAAATTATATGGTTTCCTATTACTGTTCCACAGTAAAAGCATGTCTCTCAGCACTCGTTTCCAAATGATCTCCCAAAGTTTGCGACCTTGTTCTGACCTTCACCTTTGACCCAGGCATTTCAAAGTCAGCTCATCTCTGGGAGGTAGGGAAGTGTCCTCACCAAGTTTGGTGAAAATCGGTGCATGGGTGTGGTCAGGATTTTGTTTACAATCAAACAAACGGAAAGATGAACTCACGATCTCACAATCATTACCTCCACCAATGCTTTATCATGATTTTAAAGGTCCAGTATGTAGAATGCAGTAAACTGAATGCCCCTTCCCTATTTTACCCCTTCCTTTCCAACCATATTAAGCAGTGATGAAGGCCACTAGTGATTATAATACCTCCGCTAAGCATGGCGAGCACTCACATGCATGATTTGAATTTTGTTTTTAAAACCGGACACTGTACAGTCAAGACTGAGAGTGTTGTTTATAGAGAAAGAGAAAGTCTGTGTACAATCTGTCACTGTCTACAATCTCAACATCTCTATCTAGCATAGAACAACCTCCCCAATACTAACCCTGCTAAACATTCCCAATCCCTTTGTGCCAAGAAGCTGCATGCTGCTTAATCAGCAGAACTGTCTTCACTTCTCATCGTCCTCAACCTTAACCACAGGGTTCTCTTGTCCATCCTCATGAGCCTTGGAATTCGTGGCATAGCAATGCTGCATCACGATGCTCCCACCAACTTGCTTCACTGTAGGAATGAAGTTCATGGAAGCATACACACGATTCTTTTTTCTCCAAACATTCATTCATGCATTTTATGAATTGCTTAATCCTTCTAGAGTAACAGGAGGGTTGGAGCCTATTTCAACCGAACACAACGTATGCCCTGAACAGCGCTCCAGTCCATCGCAGGGCCAACATGCACTCAATTATTCACACTTACACCTAGGTGTGAGTGTGAATAATTGAGTGCATGTTGGCCCTGCAATGGACTGGAGCACTGTTCAGGGCATACCCTGTGTTTGGTTGAAATAGGCTCCAACCCCCCTGTGCTTGTGTGGGTTTCCTCTGGGTGCTCCGGTTTCCTCTGACAGTCGAAAAACATGCACTGTAGGATGATCAGCGTTTCCAAATCGCCCCTTGATGGGAGTGTGAATAGTTGTATGTGTGTTTGCCCTGCAAAGGCCTGGCAGGCTGCTTAGCGTGTACCCCGACCTCGCCCAGAGTCGGCTGAGATGGGCACCAACCTCCCCGCGACCATAACTCTCATTACATGAGAGAGACAGAATAGCATTTTCTTGATGTGTAGTAAGTGAAATAGTCCAACAACATTTACAAACTACAATGAACCAGCTTGACCATATTGTGCCATCGATTTTTTTACACGAGCGCAAGCCTTACATGCAAAATTCAAGATGAACAGACTTTTTGAGGCCATAAAAAATTCTCTAGGGTACACAGACCTCCAGACCCCCACCAGGATATGCAAAGTCCATCCATAAATCTCTCTCAACGTCCTTGCAGTACACAATGGGTAATGTGCAAAACTTAATGTGGTCACGCGCAGAAAAAGAACACGTTGCAGGTTTCGACAGGCAGAAAAGGTTTTTTTTTCCCAGTGGGGAGCTTTAAAAAAAATGCTGAGCAAAGAACATTGAGGGATGAATGAAGAAGGAGCCGATGGTAAACCTGCAACCAGAGAGTAATATTCAGAGCTTACACATGCAATACGTGTGTCTCCACATTGTAGTATTTACATTCATTCATTCTTTCATTTTGGGTGGCAGGGCAGCGTAGTGGTTAGCACTTCGGCCTTACAGCAAGAAGGTCCTGGGTTCGAGTCCCAGGCTCAGCGAGGGCATTTCTGTGTGGAGTCTGTGTGTTCTCCCCATGCTAGTGTGGGTATCCTTCAGGTACTCCGGTTTTCTCCCACAGACAAGAGATATGCACATTAGGCAAACTGGCTGTTCCAAATTGCCTCTAGGTCTGACTGCAAGTGTGAACCGTTGTGAGTGTGTTGCCCCGTATGGGACTGGTGAGCTGTTCAGGGTGTATCCTGCCTTCGCCCAGAGTCAGCTGAGATAGGCTCCAGCCTCTCTGTCATCCTAATAGTTGGATTAAGTGGTTCAGCAAATGAGTGAGGGTGGGCAGTCATTAATTTTCTGTAACGCTTGATTCAATTAGGGTTGCGTGAAGGCTCTGGGTGAAGGAGGGGTACACCCTGACCAGCTTGCCAATCCTTTGCAGGGTCAACACTCACATTTAGGGACAATTTGGAATGGCCAGTTAGCCCTGGGAGAGCGCTTCTCACCCCCTTGTATGCATACACCTACAGACACCCATGATGGGCTGGTGATTGCTGTGAGTGACAGAGGTGAACTCATGTTGTCCCTCCCTTTTGTGAGAGGTCAGCCAATTAGCTTCCATGTTCTCCCCGGTGCGGATGTATGTGGCATCAACCTGGATTCGAATCTGTGATCAGTTATCATCATAGGGTGACATGTTGGCATCATGGTGTCTGCCTCACAGCAAAAAAGGTAAGACCTGGGTTTGATGGTTGTACGAGTGTTGGTTCTGCGATGGTCTGGCGAGCTCTTCAGGGTGTACCTCGCCTTTACCCAGAGTTGACTGAGATAGGCGCCAGCCTCCCTAATTATCCTAATAATCCCAGACCCTAATTAGGATTAAGTAATTGAGCAAATGAAATATTTTTGAAATGTTTTTTCCTTTTCATTCATATAGTACATGGACATTCCTATTTAATTAATGATATGTTCCGTAAAAAATTATGTTAAATTCAAAAAACTCTAAATTCAAGAAATTTATGTAATTCAAATTAAATCAAGTTAACTCCACTCCATATCACCAAAGTGTGTAATTTATTCCGAAATAGATCTCTATCACCTCAGACTGGAGTGTTTGTTCACGGCTACTCACAAGGATGTTCGTTGCCAGTCATTCCCGGGGTGTGATGTGAATCTATTGTGTACAGAAGGATGAAAATCTGCTGTGAGTGCACTTCATCTTCCTCTGTAAACTTGCTCCAGGACCCGAGGTTCAGACTGTCGCGTGGTTGTTCAGTAAATAGAGCGCTCTGTTAGAAATGAATATCTTACAGCAAGAGTTTAAAACTACACAAACTACACGCGCCTCAATCACGAGGATAGGGTTCTCCGTGCAATGGTACTTTTACAGTAAAAATAAAGAAATAAGATGAAATAATAATAATTATAATAATTATAATGGGTGCTGGCTTACTGATCCGAAGGTCGTTGGTTCTTCCCCCACTATCACCAATTTTTTACTGCCACCCCCATTCCCCCCACCCCCACCCCCATGCAGGTAATTGGGTTATCAAAGGCCATTAGACATGTTATCAACAGCCATGCCTGTGGTGAGATGTTGGTAAAAGAATCATCCTGTCATTCGAAAAGACAAGGCCGCATTGCCGTCAGAGTGTTTCTGCCCTGCGATGGCCTGGCAAGCTTTCCAGGGTGTACTCTGTCGGCTCAGATGGGCGTCCCTGCGACCCTAATTCGGATTAAGCGGTTCAGAAAATGAATGAATGAATGATGTATTTAATCCCAGTCAATTAACCAAAGGGGTGGAACATTAAAACTGGTAAATTTACAATTTGAGAATTTAGGCTGGGAATTTTGAGGAAAATTCCAAGTTGGATTAACGGAAGATTAATCGAAAATGACTGGATATTTTAGATAATTTATTCATCCATTCATTCGTTTTCTAATCCTAATCAGGCTGTTGTCAGAAATCACCTCCAAGAGTGTATAGACAACGAAGGCCAACATTTGGAGGATCCTTTTTATAACGTGGTGAATAAAAGCTGTACTGAATGAAGTTTCATGTGTGAAAATAATAATTTGTTTACCTTTAAAGATTTTTTTTATTTACCTTTGAAACACGGGAGGTTTTATTGGGTCGCCCTGTATTTCCTAGCCTTGAAGCGCATTTCATTTCGGATAATAATAAAGCGAAGCATTCTATTTCCTTTTTTGATTGTTTTGTCGTTTGACCCAACATCCTAAATATACATCCATATCCATGAACGTTGTTTCTATGAACCCACGCACTATTTTACCGAAGCGCTGCAGAATCATTTTCACGAGCGTTTCATTTCATTTTATTTCATTCCGTTCCCCCATAAAGACCGAAAGCTGTTCTTTACATTTAAGAGCAGTGAAATTACCCTCCATACTTCTTAATGACATTCTGAAGATGGCGTCTCACACAAGAGCACCATACAAATGAGGTTCATGCAATTCTGAGTGCACAGGAAGATAAAAAGTATTGCCAGGCCTGGTGGCATGAGGAGGTTTTTGTTTTTTTTTCCAAGGGAAGATACGGTCAAGGTTGAGCTGGCGTCTATTCAGTGTGATCAGAAGCTCGCTCTCATTTTTGTACAGAGCAGAAATTAAAAAAGATCTGATCAAGGCGTTGGTGGGAAATGAAAAAAAGGGAGGTAATTTGGTGTCTGCGGGAGTCGGCGTGTAATGAGTCCATTTTCTTGGTGTCCCGCTTTAATGCTTATGTTCAGAACAAACGAAAAGAGTCGCGATTTACAAATGCAGGATGGAAAACGCGTAGAAGGCTTTGAACATATTACAATATAATGGTGTCCATTTGTTTACTCCCATTTATCGTACAGTATGCATTATTCATTAACGCATGCCTGTTTCCTCCTTTCCTAACGCACACATAATAATCCGCAATCATTCTACTACTACTGACCCACTTCTGAAAAAAGTTCTACACACAGAGCACATCTGTCAGACAACTTATCCACCGAACAGTCTACAGGATCCTTCAGCGGTCTTAAAACATGACAGGTTTAGAAAAGAACTGTATGTACCGGAGGAGATGGGGTTTGGTGGGGGGTTCTTTTATTTAGGAGAGTAATTCATGGAGTCAGGATTCAAGAGCAACCTTTAGCAGGGAACTCCATGGAACACCTTTTCTATCCTGAAGAGATCCTGGCGTGTGTTTATCCCTGACATCCGGCCATCCCTCGCTGAAAAATTCACTCAGCAGTCGTCAAAAGAAAAAGAAAAAAAAATGGTCTGTGGCCCAGATTCATACAGTAGAATAACAGCATTATTAATAGAGAACGGAAAATCTGCAGCATGGGTCCTTTTATATACTTTATTCATTCAGTGCATGAAGGGCAGTGGCATGATGTGCACAGCTTCTTATATATATATATATATATATATATATATATATATATATTTTGCGGTGTAGTGGTTAGCACATCCGCCTCATATCAAGAGGGGTTGTTTCTGTGTGAAGTTTGCATATTCTACCCATGATTGCGAGGGTTTCCTCCAGGTACTCTGGTTTCCTTCCACACTCCAAAGACATGCACATTAGGCTAACTGACTGTTCCAAATTGCCCCCAGGTGTAAGTGTGTCTGTGAATAGTGGTGTGTACAAGCTTTTTGGGTGCCAGGGTTACCTTTTTTCACGCAACTAGTGATAATTTAAACATACCCCACAGTACACAGCCAATAAGATCCAGGTTTATAACGTTTAATTAGAATCATTATCTAATATCTTTTTGCAAACAAAGGCAAAGTGTCAGCACAGAAAGTTTGTCTCTGAAGAGCAGAACTATTTCTTTTGTTAGATAAATAATAGGTAGTAGGTAAGGAGAGAGAAAGGGGGAGATTATAGAGTGGCTAACGTCTGTAATTTACAACCTCTGTGACCTTGTTCCCCAAACACATGCTGAAAAAACCTGCTTTTATTTTCTGACGAAATAGGTTCAGGATTCTTTGTGCTGTTTTAAGATGTTGATAGGCTGCACATTTTACGTAAACCTGGCAACCCTGCTTAATTATATTAGCTGGAACAAGGACTGGGAATAAACATGCACTTAAACTCTTCACTGCAAAAATAAAAAATGCTCTGAAGGAGTTTTTCAACTCCATGCTGGATGAATGCATGTTAAAAAAAGCACAAGTCAAGTTTAAGGGCCTTTCAACATCATTTTATTTTAAGGTTATGCCATTATTAATCTGGTTTTGATCCACCGAGTCGCTGCAGTCGATCATATTCAGGGTAAGAGTTTGAGATGAAGGCGTGTTTGTGAATTGAAGTATTTGCATATTTTCTGCATGACTTGTGCACTGAGAGCTTTATTTGACGGGCTTTTTGCCACTGCGTTGGAAATGCCACTGTAATCTCTCTGACATGTTAAGCATTCTATAAAACATTGACCTTTGAAGCAGTGATTGCTTGATATTTGCAGTGACAAGTAAACTGCTGCTACAGCACCCTGGACTATGAAGCAAAATCAATGTAGCGTAGCGTAGAAATTTTTAGCACTTACAACCTCAAGGTAAAGAGGGCAGGAGATCTGATCAGCCCCTGGTTTTTAGATCAAACACACAAATGAAAATCATTCACTCGTTAATTTATTCATCAATTATCAGTGATTAGTTACGATTTTACTACGTCAATGCCATTGTTACTACATCAACACCGTCATTACTATGTCAACACCGTCATTACTACTTCAACACTGTCGTTACTACGTCAACACTGTCTTTCCTACTGTGATTAATAGGTAAACACAGTAATTACTATGTCAACCCCATCATTACTATCTCAACGCTGTTATTACTATGTCAATACCATCATCACTACATCAACACTGTCATTATTATGTCAGCACCGTCATTACCACATCAGCATTGTCATTACTATGTCAATACTGTCATTACTACATGATTACATTGTCAATACTGTCATTACTACGTCAACACTGTCATTACTACATGATTACTGTGTCAACACTGTCAATACTTAGTGATTACTATGTCAACAGCATCATTACTACATTAACACTGTCATTACTATGTCAAAACATTGTCATAACTACGTCAACGCTGTCATTACTACTAGATAACAATGTCAACACTGTCATTACTATGTCAACACCGTCATTACCACATCAGCACTGTCATTACTATGTCAAAACATTGTCATTACTATGTCAACACTGTCATTACTACGTGAGTACAATGTCAACACTTTCATTACTATATCAACACTGTCATTACAACATGATTACTTTGTCAATGCTGTCATTACTACATCAACACCATCATTATTACATCAACACTGCCATTACTACGACAACACCATCATTACTACGTGAACACCGTCATTACTTCGTTAACACCATCATTACTACATCAACACTGTCATTACTACGTCAACACCATCATTAGTACGTCAACACAGTCATTACTTTGTTAACACCATCATTACTACGTCAACACTGTCATTACTATGTCAACACCATCATTACTATGTCAACTCCGTCATTACTTCATTAACACCATCATTACTACGTCAACACCATCATTACTACGTCAACACCATCATTACTGCATTCTTATTAGGTTCTTCCTGAGACCTGATTCAACCACAACCACTCTATCTATCTATCTATCTATTTATCTATCTGTCTGTTTGTTTGTTTGTTTGTTTGCATGTCCAAAGTTTGGCTGATTCCATGGAAATTATACCACGTCCTTATCGTATTTTTCTGCATTCCTACCGCATTGTACAAGTTCTTACAATTTTTTGTGGGCGGGATAAAAACGGAACGTGTCAGAGTGTGTTGTGGGTTTAATCAAACCAGACTGTACGACTCGTCCTGATGGAGCCTCCAGAATTATGAGCTTTCCACATCTGCTGTTGCCGCTATTATTTTTATGGATACAACCGCGCAGACATGAGCACGATTACTCAGAGACACTGGATAATTATGCGCTCATGTACGTCTGTGAGGTATTACGAGACTGATGGTTTGACGAATTTGTTTCAATTACAAAATTAATAATCATTATATTTCCTATCAATGAAATTTGCAAGCGGGGTGAAGGCAGGCTAATTGTTTTGTTTACGTGATTGTTATTTGTGAGCTACAGAATCAAACTGTCTCATGACATGATTAGTAAGTACTTCTGAGCTCTTCAGGCAGTTAAACGATTGTATTAGACAAGGAAACCAATTCACATGGCAACCCATGATGCCGCGGCGGCTCACAACTCCACATTTTGGTGAAGCAGGACGGCGTTATTAATGATTAAAACAAATGGAGACGAGAGGCCATCAATCTTCACTCATGTTGTTTTTAGTCTTCACTCAAGGTAGTTGGGAGTCAACAACGTGCATCATTCAACCAGTGTACAGCCAAGAAGGTGGTTTAGAACAGTTTTAGATCTTATCTTAGTGCAGCGCTGTGACATGCAGGAGCTAATATCATTAAACAGGGTTGCCAGATTTCAGCAAAACTTCAAGAATCTCAAAAGCAAACAAAAGCATCATTACATCAGCACAAGACAATACCAACATTCATTCAATCATTACTGCTTTATCCTTTATTATGGTCGCAATTAGGCTAAAGCTTGTCTCAGCCAACTCTGGGAGAAGGCGGGGTATACCCTGAACTGCTTGGTAGTCTATCACAGGGCCAACACACACAAAAGCATTCGCATTCACACGTAGACCATCCATCCATCTGCCAAAACCGCTGTATCCTACTAGGATCATGGGAATTCAGACTGTGGGCAAAGGCAGGGTACAGCCTGAATAGCATTCCAGTCCACTGCAGGACCAAAACACGCACAACCATACACACTCACATCCACACCTGGGGAAAATTGGAACAGCCTAATGTGCATGTCTTTGGTCTGTGGGAGGAAACCAGATTACCCGGAAGAAAACCTACGCCCACACCCTCTACAATCCTGGGATTTGAACCGAGATCCTTTTTGCTGTGAAGCAGACATGCTACGCTAACCTCTACACCACCATACAGCCGTAACATAGACCATCAAAGAACAATCACACACGTAAAAAAAGTAAAAATGGCGTTGATCACAAGCACACATTCATCAGCTGAATATCTGAACATTTGTCCTGCTGTTTGACTTGTTTGACACACACACACACACACAAACACACACACACACACACACACATACACACACACACACACACACACACACACAGTGGAGCACTGATACATACACCTTGACTTTAACATGGTAAGAACACTTGTACACTGTGTATACGGTGGCTGAACTATTGTGGCGCTTTATGAAAGCTCTGAGTCACTAATGAGATTCATGATTTCAGAACAAACGGCGTTGAGTCACTGCACTCGACCTCCAAACTCACGCTTCTTGCTAGTCTTTAAAACTCGTTTCCAGTGATTGCACTCATTAAAAACCAGACACAAAGATCCAGCTTGTGATAAGGGTCTTCAGATTCCGCTGCTGCGATGTGGCTCGCGATGGCATTCCAATAATTGAGACGTTCTTAGCAGGGGGTCTCAGTGCCTTCACCCGAGTTTCATGTGTTCCACAACTTCCCGGCAAATAATTGGACAGAGGTGAGAAAAACAATGACCAGAATGGACCGAATGCTGACACACATCTTCAAGTTCAGCGGGTTCTAATAACCTGCGTTGGATGTTCAAAGTTAAAGAGGATCATCCAGCTGTGAGACTCGGTGGCGTCTTTTTTATGACGCTTTTAATTTCACATGTAGCAGAACATATTCATAGATTTGTTTGGAGTGCTAACATATTAACATAGAAAGATATTGCAGTTCTTAGCATCTAATATTTAAATTATTTAAAGAATAAACCATTAATTTTTATGCTGATCCGCTTTATCCTAACAGAGTCGATGGGAAGCTGGAGCCTCTCTTAGCTGACTCTGGGTGAAGGCAGGATATATCCTGAGCAGTTTGTCGGACCATTGCAGGGCCAACACACACACCACCATTCACACTCATACTCTCAAATAGGGGTAATTTGGCAACCTTATTAGCCTAACATGCATGTTTTTAACTGTGGAATGAAAACCAGAGTACACAGAGGAAACCCACACAAACAAAGTGAGAGAATGCAAACTCCAAACCCCTTGCCACGCACAAGACTCAAACCAAAGACGTTCTTCTTGTGAGACCGACATGCTAACCACTACTCCACTGTGCTGCAACATTCACTAATTTTCTGAACAGTTTATTCTCAGACGACTCTGACTCTGGACTCTGACTCTGGGCAGAGTACACCCTGGACAGCTCGCCAGGCCATCGCAGTGCAGAAACACGCTGACGGCTATTCAGCCTCCTCTTGACGAAAATCAGCAATGGTTCTTTTACATTCCTCTCACCACAGACAATGAGAGACGTGGCAGGCTTTTGATAACCCAGTTAACTGCACTGGGGGGGACAGCAGTACATCCCCCTGATCAGCAATCCAGCACCCTACCACCGGGCCACCACTGCCCTGTGCTGCAACATTTATTACGTATATACGTATATGTACGCGCATAATATATCGCTAGCTCTTGGACGAGTCGACCATGAAAGCACGTACGTGAATATATGATGATGATGATGATGATGATGATGATGATGATGATTATATGATTGCCCCAAATGAAATATGTTACGATTATTGTAGGGGGATTGTTCGAATCATTCTGAAATGAAGTGGAAAACGATGTCGAAATGATCCTCGTTATCAGATGTGTGATGCGATATCTGTCAGTTCACTCACTCGCTTTGTAGTCATGCGAAGGGCTTTTGAACTGCAAAAGCTTATGAAGATTATAATGTAAGATTAAAGCATACAAGAGTTGTTTAAAGTTAATTTGCACCTTCTTTGGATTTCTTATATTTCATATTAATGTTTAAAGCACATGCATAATTGCTGCACCAGGGTGTCTCAGTGGTGTAGTGGTTAGCACGACCGCCTCACAGCCAGAAGGTCCAGCGTTCGAGTCCTGCCCTCGCCGAGGGCGTTTCTATATGGACTTTTCATGTTCTTTTGTGGGTTTCCTCCAACAGTCCAAAGACATGCACATTAGGCTGATTAGATATTCTAGATTATCCCTAGGTATTAGTGGAATTTGAATGTTTGTGTGTGTTGCCCTGCAGTGGACAGGTGAGCTGTGCAGAGTGTATCCTGCCTTCACCCAGAGTTGGCTGGGACAGGCTCCACTCTCCCAGCATCCCTGATAAAGGATAACGCAGTTCTAAAAATGAAATTAAATGAAATTAGTGCTAAATTGTTTTTTATCTAAAACCAGGAACGTGCTGTGGGTATTTTCAGAGCATTCTTAGCATCATTTGCTAATAACTTTAAATTCCCTCTGCTTGTCCTGAACATAACATTAGATATAATCTAGACTCCTCAATGCCCAGCCACAGATTTATGCTTCTCCAGGGGGACATTCCTAGGCTAACAGTGCAATATAACCACTTCAGTACATCCAGAAGCTTTCCCATGATCTCCATCCAGCCCGATACAGCTCTACCGAGATCCCACCGTGGAGCATCCAAAATACCTCAGCTAGTTCCTCTAAATTCAGAGGAAGAAGAGCTCAACTCTGGGGCTTAGCTAAATTGTAGAGATCCTCATCCTGTCAGATCCACCCATGGCTTGTGACTGATATGTCCAAAAATACACAATAGTGCCAGGTGTGAAGGTGTTTTTTTTTTTTTTTCAGCTGGTTATGCTGGCCATAACAGCCATCAGAGGGTCTTCTCCAAACTCTTTCCCAAAAGGATCTAGAATGTCTCTATGCTCTACCATTACAATTTCCCCTGGGCTTAAACCTGTTCCAGCATGACAGCGACCCAGTGCACAAAGAAAGTCCCATGAAAACATGGTTTGCCAAGGTTGGAGTGGAAGATCTTGAGTGTCTTGTACAGAGCCTTGACCTCAACCCAACCGAATACCTTTAAGCCTCAGCCTCACCATGAATGGCTTCAAGGTAAATTAAGTTTGTTTTTTTTACATTCCGGTGGTCAACCAGCATTATCCGTAAGTGTTCCAGGCACTTTCATCAGATGGGGAGCTACTGTGAGAAGCAGGACTTTCATTCACGGAGAGTTCGGCCGTGTTGAAAATTACCGTGGGTTAAGCACTGGATCATTTCAACTGATGCAACCATGAAGGCATCCATGGGGTTCACATGGCCTAGTGGATGTTACTATAGATTTTATTCGGTGGTAAAAATGTGTATAGAACAGAGACGGCCCCATATGCATCCCAGTTACTGCCGATAGAAATGACAGCTTTACAGCTGTCCAGAAACCTGCCAGAATGATCATGGAATAGCGTCGGCGTCCCAGCTACAGTTCTCATGTATCAACTGGCAAGATGAGACCTTAGCTTTAGGATGGACTACAACTTCATGCCAGGCATCTTTGCTGCACATCATAATATTCTTGGTGATCACAGGCTTTCAAAGAATATGATTACCATACATTTTTTGCATCAGCCATTACCATGAAACCTTATTCATCATCCATCCGCTAGGAGGTGGCAGTCTATTTCAAGTAAACAGCCTGTCATTCATAACTCAAGAAAGATGCTAGATGTCATTGTGAAGCGTTGTTGTTTATTAAGAGAATAAACGCCAAAATTAATTATTTTTGGCATGCAAATTTTATGGTTTCCATTTTAGAACAGATGTTCAGTGATTTATTCGTCCCTCGGTCACCGATGTGGCCCTCACTTTAAACAACTTTGACACTGCTGTTGTAGATGGTACAGAAGTCTGCAAAACATGCTTCCCAGAAGAGTGGAGTTTATTATAACAGTGAAAAACAAAACAGGATGGTTTTTGAATGAGATGTTCGATGGTCAAGAGTCCATTTTTTTGGCTACATGGTGCCAAACCATCTACTTTGATGTATCGAGTAATTGGTGGACTACTAAGCGATGCTCCACCAAGGGCCAGACTTTGTGTCCCTGCGTCTCTTTGTCTCTCTGTTGTCTTTTTATCGCAATGTCCTACCAGTGAGTCTTACATAACACAAACTCATATGCCATGGAGAGGGGCACTACCATCCTGAGACCCAGGGATGCACTGCTTCTAATGTGAGCATCACGAACAGCCAAAGATACGTCAGAAATAATTTACCTTTGAGAACATAATGTAATTTCTCACGTACAGCTTGGACTTTATCGAGTAATATACAGTAGTGTGCATTAACGTTTATGCACCACCACTTTTGTCTAAAAGGGCTTCTAATAAAAAGAAGCAAAAAAATTACTTAAAAAATTTTTTTGGGTGAAAATGTACTGAACAATGCTACTGTAGGCAAAGAGAACCAAAAACATCATTCCGACAAGTATATTGAGGTAAAAGTATGGCTAATATGGGTAAAATGGTTCCAATTCCAAGTTTCGCTCCGACAAATAAAAACTTTGTTATTATGGAAATAGGCATCTGTTTTCAAAAAAATGGCCTTGCCGCAAGTGGGAAAGACTTTCCAGATGGACTGTTTCCATTTCAGGCTTCGCCTAAGGCAAGTGCGCTTTTTTCTATGTGAAGACATTGGAATCAGAGAACACTTGCAAGTTACTGTAAGTGCTGTAAAAGTTATTTTACAAACGTTTCCTAAAGTAAAGCAAATCACATTTTATTCTACAATATTAAGCCCAAAAATGGGGGAAATGTGTAAATAAATTGTCCAAGTCTCCAAGGCATGTTGTTCGCATAATAACGTGTCACGAGTCCAGCAGAATATGAGCGAAGTTAGTTGTCTGCACTGGTCTCACCATAGCCACAGATGGTGACCTCCTTCCAAGCAATAAAGGACGAGCTAATGGCCAAAGGTATCATGAATTAATAAGTATCTTCAAAGATGTGAAACTAGCAGGCTATCTTCTGTTGTTCACCTCAAAATGCTTCTTCATTTTAAAACAAGGCGGCCATGTTGTTTTGGCCTGGCTGTTTGGGATAAGAGGAGCCAAATGAGGGCGGAATGCATAATCAAAGGTGTCGGGTTTTGTTTTGTTTCTTTTTTCTCCTACTTATTGGGTTTTGTATGACAATATGCAAAGATAACACCAAGGCAGAGCATTCAGGCAGATAATTGCTGAGAAACTAATTAGCCAACTACTCAAGGACAGCTTGGGATGGAGAGATGGAGGGAGGAGGCGCTGTGTCACCAAAAATAATTGGATAGAGAATGCCTGGGAATACGTTGAGTAAACAACAGTGGAGGAGTGAGTAAAGCCTGGGAGAAGAGAAAGCCCCGGCAAGGTTGATGATTAAATAAATTAATGAGAGGGAGGGGGCACTGAGGGCCATCAACAACACCCATGTCTGTGACTCTTTTATTAATTTTGACGATGCTTCGACCCCAATTACTTGCCTTGATTGCCGTTCAGAATGACAGCAGGGTTCGTGCGGAGATGACAAGGACACCATTTCTTAAATAGGGATAAATGGAGCTCAATTAAGAAGGTTTTGAAAAAACACCTTGGTGAGCAATAACACACAGAAACCAAAGCCGGTGTCTGGAAAAGTCCACATCAAGATGGCGCTATACAACCCGATACAAAAATTCTTTCATGTATTTAAAGTATATAACAGTCAACAATTTGGAACTTGTCTATATCATGAAGTTTAAGTCCACCTTGTTAGCCCCGCCCTTGAGCAAAATTATGCTCATTTTAAAATGTGTGCTTGTCAAGACTTTCTGTGCAACTCATCCACGACTACCCTGAAGCCCAATATCAACTAAAAATACACCATTGAAATAATTCATATTAGAGTCAGAGCCACCAACACCGATCGCACCGAACGCTTGGGGGCGGAGCCAGCCTCGATCTGGCTGGAGGGCGCTTGTCGCCTTGAGCCTCCTCTGAGATGCAGAATGAGTAGCTGCTCATCTGAAAAAACGCCTCGGCCTATTTTTCTATCTTATCCTGTCTTCTCGCCAGCGCACTTCTCAAAAGCATGCCCTCCAGCACCGTGTTGAAACCAGTCTGCAGCCAAGAACGCAAGCTGGTATGTTCACAGACCTGTCAAGCACTTTCCCGACCTCATGGTATCCTACGACTGTGACTACTCTCTTCAAGCTCCACCTCACCCCACTCTCAAAGCTAAATCTTTCTACCAAGTGTCCGTGTTTGTGCTTGAACCCTTAGACTTGTGCCAAATTGTTCCACGATGAGCTGGATGCCATTTTATGACATCAATGTGCCCTTCAGTCTAAATGTCAACATGCTTTTGCTCTGAACAGTCAAGACTGGATCATTTCTCACGATTCTTTCAACCATTTGCCAAACTTCATCCTGCTGGAGTCGCGGGGAGGCCGGAGCCTGTGAGCAGCTCATCAGTTTTTGTTGGATCAACACACACACACACAACTGTTCACACTTACACCCAGGGGTTATTTGAGGTTTAGCCTAATGCACACGTCTTTGGGCTGTGGGAGGAAACCGGAGTATCCGTAGGACGCCCACGCAAGCACATGGATAGCATGCAAATGCCACACAGAAACATCCTCGCCGAGCATGGGACTCGAACCCAGGACCTTCTTGCTGTGAGGCAGACATGCTAACCACCAAGCCCCCTCACCAGAACTTCTTAAGGTTCACCTGACTGCAAATATTTTCGGCTCCGGTCCACACTGTCTCACCATGATCCGTTTTCACCTCTTATTATTACTATGTCACATTAAGACACGTCTCTCGATTCATCTGTCGTTCCAGGTGGACGGTTGTCGTTTGTCCTGATTTTTTTTAATAAACAGATTTCAAGTGGCGTCTTCATTGTGAGCACCGACCATTAAACTAAGCAAGGAAGAAATACAGGATAAAGTGCCTAACAGAATTATTGGCACCCTTTAAAAGAAGGATCTTCAATATTCAATAAATCTGCCTTTTAAAAATATTAACTTTTGTTGTTACAAAAAAATTCTCATGAGCACTATTGTTTTTTTTTAACAATTGTCATTGTCATAATTATCGTCACCCCTAAGCAACTGTGTTCACATGACTGGCGCAGGATGCACCACCACCCCATTCATCACATCGAACCAGCGACGAATGCTAAGAATGAATAAATAAATCATGATCACCCCCTTTTTAGAGATACTAGAGAAGTAGTTTCTCTCTTTAAATAAATCAAAACTGGCCTTTTACAAATTGCACGCCTCCTTTTGCAGCCCCGCATACCAATCATGTGCTTATGGGAAGTCTGCTATTTCTATCAGGTATAATTATAATGGGACTGCATCCCTAAGCTGGGCACAAAGCATTCGGAAAGTGCTGCCAAGAAAAAAAAGGAGAAAAAGAAAGAAAGATAGAAAGTAAAAGGTCAAGAGCTCCACTTGCCTGGCATGAAACATGCTTGCAAGTAATTACAGATGGGCAACAAATTAAATGAAGAAGTAAAAAAAAAATTAAAAGTGCATCTTGACGCCAAAACAAGAGTTAGTCTGCGATTAACGCTGTTTTGTTCCTGACTCTCGAGACCTTTTTCTTAGCCCAGGCAGACGGCATAAAATAAATAATAATAGATGTAATATGCTATTTTCCTGACTGAAGTACAGCATCCCGTTCAAACAACCTGCTTTTGTGGACATTCAGAATTTACACCACCCCTGTCCAACATAAACAGGAGACTTGATTAAATACAAGCGAAATACAACAGACTTAATCATTTTATCCACGATAATTACTCAGTTGTGGCCGATGGGCCATCTGACACCCGGAGCTTTTATGAAGTGGCTTTTAGTTGCACACAAGCGTCTATTTTAATCGTTGTTTAAATCCACACCAGCTGTGAGACGCACCATAAAGGCACGTTCCCACCCGTTCTGTCGCAGTGTATTGTTTATGTATGTCTTAGTGACACATAAACTCCAAACAACAGGGGAAAAAATCCATTAAAAATGAAATAACCTCCGTCTAATAAATCACATTTATTAATTCATTCATTTGACGAACCGATCCTACCAGGGTCGCAGAGACGCTGGAGCCTATCTCAGGCCGATTCTGAGAGAAAGCAGGGTACACCCTGAACAGCTTAACAATCCATCACAAGGCAAAAGCACACAAACGTTCATACTCACACCTAGGGGCAATTTGGAACAGCCAATTTGCCTAATGTGCATGTCTGGAGTACCCAGCTGGAAACTCACGCAAGCACAGGAAGGACACGCAGACTCCACACAGACACGCCCCTCACCAAGTCTGGGCTTGAACCCAGGACCTTCTTGCTGTCAGGCAGGCATGCTTACCATTACGCCACCATGCTGTTGTTTATACGTAGAGTGCAGCTCTTCCGGGAAGGCTGCTCTCGTGTATTGTCGGTATGCTGAAATAAGTCAATTGGGATGACCAGCAAAGATCGCGGACCATAAGGTTGCCGGTTCAAGCACGGATCAGGGAGGGAAGAAACAACAGATAAGGGTTTTGGGATATACCCCAGCCAGCGCCATAACACACCCAATGGTAGGTGTTATCCACCTACCTCTGCATACAAAATGTCTATTGATTGATCGATGATGAAACTGATAGTGGAGAGAGTGAATATACCACCTTTCCCTCCCCTTTTCCCCTCCTTCCATCCCATCCACTCGGAGAACCCGCCATCTCCAGACGACAGTGAGACTGTTTTTCTGTTGTGCCACTCAGGAGCTCCAGTCTATAAGTGGAAATACCTCATTGATGAGAGAGATGAGCTCAGACATAAATAGCTCACAGGAAAACTGTGATGTGCAGAAAAGCTTCCCAACATATCAAACCTTAAAGCGGGTTGGCTGAAACCTCAGAAGGTCACATGAGAGCAGAAAAGTGTTTGATCTATCACTTGGAGCTCGCAAGTTCGAGCCCTGGATGATGCACTCAGCCCTCAGTGGCCGGGAGCCCACAGCTAATTGGCTGAGCTCTCGGTGAGGGCGGCACAGCATATGTCACTCATAAGCAATACTATCCAATCATGGGCATCTGTGAGGTCATGCAAACAAAGGATTGGAGAGTGCTTTCCTACGAGTAGGTTACACCAGTCCTGTATGCATGCTCAGTGGGATTGAATTATAGGAAGCATGTGGTGATCTTCACTGTCTCTGATTGGTAGCTGGACTATGGGTGGGGGAGTCTTCCCTAAAAAGGCTTAGAACATTAACCATAACAAACAAATTTGATATTTGTACATATGGGGGAGTTTGCTCTAAATACATAGTCAGTACTTGTATCTTTATAAATGCCTCTAAATAGAAAGTGTACAAGATAGACAGACCAATTAGTGTGGGTAAAATGGAAGTGTTCCCATCGTCAGTGCTGTAATGTTGGAGAAAGAGATGTGTAATCGAAAGAAGACAGAACACTTCGCCATAATCAAACGCCACGATTCCTGGAGTGGAGATGAAGACGACACTTTATAAGTCTGCCACCAAAGTAAGTCTGGGAAACGGTCCACTATCAGAGAACTTTCTGGGCTTCATGGTGGCGCAGAGGTCCTGGGTTCGAGTCCCGGGCTCAGAGAGGACGGTTCTGTGTGGAGTTCCCCATGCTTGTGTGGGTTTCCTCCGGGTACTCCAGTTTCCTCCCACAGTCCAAAGACATGCACATTAGGCTGATTGGCTGTTCGTAAATCCCCCCAGGTGTGAGTGTGAATGTTTATGTGTCTGTTGCCCTGCAATGATCTGGAGAGCTGTTCAGGGCATACCTCGCTTTCGCCCAGAGTCGGCTGAGATAGGCTCCAGCCTCCCCGCGACCCTAATATGATTAAACAGTTGAATGAATCCGATTTTTTTCTGTGTACTGGGATGGATTTGTGACCGGTCATGTGACTGAAACGGGGCAATGGTTGATTTTTGGGCATGTTGGCAGTCATTCTTTGATAAATTTATGATTTTTCAGCATGTGACCTTTAGTGACCTCAAGTGTAACCTCAAGTTATGTTTAGGCGTGTGAACTAATTATGCAACTGCACTTCTCCATCCAGGAACACACCAAGCAGCCAATCATCTGATAAGGAAAAGGAATTGTGGCATGCAAATGCATATGGATGGTACTGTACGCATGTGTGTGTGTGTGTGTGTGTGTGTGTGCGTGAGAGAGAGAGAGAGAGAGAGAGAGAGAGAGAGAGAGAGAGAGAGAGAGAAAGAAAGTGAGTGGAGCAGGATAATGTTTTTCTTTAACAGACTGTAATTTATCATCCAGGACATGTAAGATCATTTCAGCGTGGTGTCTCAAACCAATTGGAAAACTCATCTCAGTGTTGCCAATCACAGTTTTAAGTAAATCACGCCATTCCGCAGCTTTGATCTCACTCGCGGCTGCATAAAAACACGGACGGGAAAAACAAGAAAGGTTTTTTTATGTGAAATATTGATCACATTGCGAGACTGAGCAGTTCCCATTGAACACCGAAAGGAATATTTATAGCTGGAATTTGCATGTCTGCCCAGATGTTGGAGGAAATTTGATTTGATTTACAGACACACAGCTGTCAGCTCCAGCCATTCAGACTGCGCTCTGTGGTTATGGCTCTGGGAAGCTGTGGGAAGTGCTCATGGTTTGCATACATAGTGATCAGCAAAATTGGATTTTTGCTTTGTTTTATTTCAGAACACGTTATCTGAGGCTCTAAAGTTTTCACTTTCTACCAGCTCTTTATTTTGGTTATCCTGGCTTGATCATTTGTAGGTCACATGACCATAATATGTACTGTAATGTACCCAAAAGTTTTAAACTCATTTACAGCATTTGGTAGATGCCATTATCCTAAACAGCTTAATCCTAATTACAGTTGCCGGGAGGCTGCCGCCTATGTTAGCCGACTCTGGAGAAGGCCGGGGTAAACCCTGGACAGCTCGCCAGGCCATTGCAGGGCCAACACACAGTCACGCCCACTCTCCCAATTAGGGACGATTTGGAACGGCCAATCAGCCTACTGTGCTTGTTTTTTGGACTGTGAGAGGAAACTGGAGTACCCAGAGAAAGCCCACGCAAGCACGTTTGCTCTGAGGCGAATGTGTTAACCACTACGCCACCGTCCCACTGCTTATTTACTTGGTTTGGTTGGATACAAAAATCAGTTCAGCTGAGGATCTCCTGAATGGAAGGAAAAGCTGGCTGAGTAGGAGGGGCATTCTCTCTGTCCCCTGTCAATCTCAGCAACACTAGCCAGTCATTTGGCTCTGTGAACTCGTGTATGCAGAAGAAGGTTGATACAGACAAGGCTTACTGTTAAGAGGGTTTCTCCGCCCTGTGATGCAGCAGTGGGTGTCACCTGTGACAGAGGAGGAATGCATCAGCCCTCATCCTCTCAGGTTGATACTTTTTAAGGTATATAAGGGAGCGCTCTGTAAGGGGGGATTGACAGGTGACAATTAGGGAGAAATAAAAACTATGTGGGTGGGAGAAAAAGTCTAGCTGCACAAAAAAAAAACCCATAAAGAGGTGTAATATGAATACAGTATTTATTTCTTATGTGCACTTTGTTCAACAACAGCAGCATGGAGCAGCAACAAACAAGAAACCCGTGTTATAGCAGAGTAACAAGTAAAATCAATAATCATAACTCATAAAAAATGAGCAATAACATTCCAACAGACGGTGTTGGCCTTTCAGTAAATGCAGCATGAAGGTATTTAATACGCAAGCTGCTCTTAGGAGCTCAAACATAGTCTGTATTTCCTTGTTAAATCTTCCAGCATCGGCCTTTTTCTACCTGAACTCATTCAGTCACGTTTTCATCAAGAGAACGCTGGACTAATCATCCGACGTCTCAGTTGCTCTCAGCACCTATCACATTCGTCAGGAAAATGAGCGGGTTGCTATGAGATGAAGAAGGAGGAGGAGGAGGTGTTGGTTATGTAGGTGTCATTTCATGTCTCTCTGTTTGAGACAGAAGGACAAGGAGAAGAGAGGTGGCGCTGTTCCTGTCAAGCTCATCTATAATTCCGCAGGATGCTAATGAGGCCCCCGGGCCAGTGATAAATGTCGAAGGTTAAACCTGGAGGAGGAGCGCGCTCCAATCTTCCACCGAGTGATGGACATCACATTCGCTGATCCTTGTTCCTGTACTCCACCCCGCTCTCTGAAACCCATCCTGGTCTTCGGTTATTGACTGACTGTTTACGATGGAGGGCAGGACCGATTTTAAGGTTTTCCGCCGTGTCGGCTTCATTATCGTTGTGACATCCATAATTCTACACTCCCTTTTCCATCACAGACATGCATTCGCGAGTTGAGGCTCTTTGCCCCTGGATAACCCTGTGGGGTGGCTGTTGAGTTGGATGTCAGGCTAAAAGGAAAGAGCTATAATTTAAGGTTGGGGGAGGATCTGCAATACCAAATTCATTCATTTATTTATTTATTTTTACTTTTTGCAGAGATCGTGGGTTTGTTAGTAACAGAGAAAACGTTTGGATAAAGGTGCAGAGTATCGATGTGCAGCTAGATTTACAGGCAAAACTTGCAAACTTGCATCTCAAAACCCTTATTTGTTGTTTCCTCGCCCTCGCAGGTCGTCACAATTCTCTTAATTGTACATTGAGTAGTGAGGATACACGGGAGCAGCCTTCCTGGAGGAGCTGCCCACCAGTGTATACATACCCCGCCCTGTATATAAAGTCAGACACTTTTTATGCAGCAATATTTTATAATTATTTTATATTTCCTCAATTCCTGTCACCTGTGATGAACTGTAGGTTCAGGTTGTAACCCTCCTTCGCCCTGTGTCAGCAAAGATAGCCTCCAGTCTCAGACGATAATGATGATGATGATGATGATTTAATAGAATCTTTGCCTTCCAAACCAAACCAATAAATATTTACACTCCAATCTGTCACCAAGTCACCAAGTACTGCTCTTGAAGGACCCGAGATTTTGATGTGCGCAAACCGATATTTGCAGGTTTGCTACTGTTTATCATTTCAAATGAACAACGATCAGCTCTTTCCCCAAGGTTCAAACATGTTCATCCTTACAGTACTTTCGTCTCAGTCTTTCTGTTCAGCCTTACAACCAGAGCGGAAATTCCATCACGGGGAGTCGGAATCCGCTGTCATGCCTTTCAGTGAACGGTGATAAAGGAATAAAGGAATGAGTATGATATCACACTCTTGCAGCTTTTTACACAAATAGAACCCAAATGAAGTAGCTGTATCCAGTGGTGAGTAATAGTGAGGAATCTGTAATAGAAGAAAGGATTTGCTGAATTCTCCTGGAGCTATAAAATAATGCTGACACCGTCACCGTCGCCATTACCATCACCGTCAGCATCACTGACACCATCACGGTAAACATCAGCATCACTGTCACCATCACGGTCAACATCAGCATCACCGTCACCATTACAGTCAACATCAGCATCACTGACACCATCACGGTCAACATTAGCATCACATCACCATTACAGTCAACATCAGCATCACTGACACCATCACGGTAAACATCAGCATCACTGTCACCATCACTGTCAACATCAGCATCACATCACCATCACAGTCAACATCAGCATCACCGTCACCATCACTGTCAACATCAGCATCACTGTCACCATCACGGTCAACATCAGCATCACATCGCCATCACTGTCAACATCAGCATCACTGACACCATCACGGTCAACATTAGCATCACATCACCATTACAGTCAACATCAGCATCACTGACACCATCACGGTAAACATCAGCATCACTGTCACCATCACGGTCAACATCAGCATCACATCACCATCACTGTCAACATCAGCATCATATCACCATCACCGTCAACATCAGCATCACTGTCACCATCACGGTCAACATCAGCATCACATCACCATCACTGTCAACATCAGCATCACTGTCACCATCACAGTCAACATCAGCATCACGTCACCATCACTGTCAACATCAGCATCACTGTCACCATCATGGTCAACATCAGCATCACATCACCATCACTGTCAACATCAGCATCACGTCACCATCACTGTCAACATCAGCATCACATCACCATCATGGTCAACATCTGCATCACGTCACCATCACTGTCAACATCAGCATCACATCACAATCACTGTCAACATCAGCATCACTGTCACCATCACAGTCAACATCAGCATCATGTCACCATCACCGTCAACATCAGCATCACTGTCACCATCACGGCCAACATCAGCATCACATCACCATCACTGTCAACATCAGCATCACTGTCACCATCACTGTCAACATCAGCATCACGTCACCATCACTGTCAACATCAGCATCACTGTCACCATCATGGTCAACATCAGCATCACATCACCATCACTGTCAACATCAGCATCACTGTCACCATCACTGTCAACATCAGCATCACATCACCATCATGGTCAACATCAGCATCACCTCACCATCACTGTCAACATCAGCATCACTGTCACCATCACAGTCAACATCAGCATCACATCACCATCACTGTCAACATCAGCATCACTGTCACCATCACTGTCAACATCAGCATCACATCACCATCATGGTCAACATCAGCATCACGTCACCATCACTGTCAACATCAGCATCACTGTCACCATCACGGTCAACATCAGCATCACTGTCACCATACCTGTCAACATCAGCATCACGTCACCATCACAGTCAACATCAGCATCACATCACCATCACTGTCAACATCAGCAACACTGTCACCATCATGGTCAACATCAGCATCACATCACTATCACTGTCAACATCAGCATCACTGTCACCATCACGGTCAACATCAGCATCACTGTCACCATCACGGTCAACATCAGCATCACGTCACCATCACGGTCAACATCAGCATCACCGTCACCATCCCTGTCAACATCAGCATCACCGTCACCATCACGGTCAACATCAGCATCATTATCAGCATCACTGTCAGCATCAGTGTCACCATCAGCATCACCATTTCTGTTCCCCTCATGACTGTAGCTCGGACTTTAAAGAATCACAGTACTTGACACTCACCATATAGTTTCATGCTCTACATGATCGATTTTTACATATTAGCTAACTATCTGCAACTAGTGGCGTACTGACTATCATAATCCATAATATACTGATACAAAATGCTTCATATTTGCTGTCACTGAACCAGAATTCAATTATTCATTACTGGATGTCACGATATATTTGACTATAAGGAGATCTAAATCTAATCTAGAAAAAATCTTTTTTTAATCCATTCCCTCACGTTAAAATAATCAACAAGGCATGCCTTATTTCTTAGCGACCTCAGACAACTCTCTGCCACACCACCAGAGGGCATCCTCACCTGAATTTTGACTTCTTCCTTGTTCATCGCCCTTGTTTCCTGTTCAAACACTATATAAAGAACCTAATGGGGTACATCCCAAACCCATCCTCACTTGCATCTTATCCCTACTTCTTAGTCCCTCCCACCAAGGAAAGGATGCGAGGAGTGTGGAATCAAGGAAATGTCAGTTAAGAGAAGTGAGTGCTATTTCTACACTGGTGAGCAGCTCTTCCAGGAAAGCTGTTCTCATGTATCTGTGCTCATTGCTCCTTGATCCTCATACTTCGATGCACAAATAACAAAACCGGGAGAATGGCAAAGATGGCGGACCAGAAGAACTTCCGATTCAAGCCGGAATCGAGGAGTGAGGAAACAATGAATAAGGGTTTTGGTATGTACCCATGGACTTGCAAATTCTTGCCAATTGTGACCAGTGGAGTAAAGTTTGAGCTGTAGTTTACAGTACAGTACTATGAACCGTAGTACTTGACAAATCACGTCTGTAGTTAAATTTCCTGTTCTGGACATTTTTCCTCGCTTATTGTACCCATGTTACTTGACTACGTCCTGGGATTTGGATTTTTCAATTCAGTATCATTTGTTCTCATTTAGCACGAGCTGAAACTGTTTACTTCTGGCGGTGGTGGTGGTGGCGGGGAAAGGGGGGGGGGGGGGGTTTCCTAAATCCTCTCGCACATGCATTCTCGCCGCTGTCTCTCAAGTCCTCTTTGTCACACTTAGCTTCTTTGATGTATTTAACCCTGACTACGACGACAACAATGCACCTGCTCAGACGCTCACACAGGTCCTTGTACCTTTCACGAAAAAAAAAAACCCTCCCAATCAACTGAACTATGCTTTCTTTAGTAACAGTTAATTACAGTAATTCATCATAATTGCTGCCATGCTACATTAAAAGGCCGCTGTCGGAAACGGACCGCCCACCCAAACCCGTGACAGTCAGCGATGTCTCCAGGAAGCGAAGTGCAAATTCTCGGCTCACAGACACAACAGTCCAAGAACTTAATTGCATTTTCACTTCATTAGCCTAAAATCACTTACATCGTGATAACGCCGACAACAAAGGACAGAAGGAAGGGATGAAAGACTCCAATGTAGCGACCAGAACTCAACGCAGATCCGTTCTTTATACAGCGCAGGCCCGGCTGTATTTCACAGCAGACGTTATTAGGAATTTTTTTTTTTTTTAGTTATTCATCACAAATTCCTCACCATATTTTTGGCTGACTTGCAGTTAGCTTTTTAGTTTAGTTTCTTTTTTTTCATGTTAAAAAATAGGATTCGTTTTTATACTTTTGAGTGAATAAATGAACTGCATAAAACTATATTAAAGCTACTGCAAACACTTTGAATATACACAAATACTAAATAATTAATAGTACTCTTAATTCTATCTCTTATATAATATATAAGAATATTTTGTCTATTTCTAAATAATTTTTACCTTTGTCAAGCTTTAAGGGGCCCATTCAGCCCCCCTGACTTCTGAGAAAGGTATGAAATATCCGTCATCATGTGCCTACTCTAATGCAGTAAAAACCAACCAATCACTGCCTTGCAGTCCGCTGGAAAACATCCAATCAAGTTCTACCATGTCAGCGGCATGGTGGCGCAGTGGTTAGCACATCTGCCTCACAGCAAGAAGGCCCTGGTTTGATTCTCGGGTTTGAGGCGTTTCTGTGTGGAGTTCGCATGTTCTCCCTGTGCTTCCTCCGGGTACTCTGGTTTCCTCCCACAGTCAAAAAACATGCACAGTAGGCTGACTGGCAGTTCCAAATTAAGTGTGAATGGTTTTGTAGGTGTGCTAGCCCTGCAATGGCCTGGCGAGCTGTTCAGGATGTACCCCGCCTTCACCCAGAGTCGGCTGAGATGGGCGCCAGCCTCCTGGCGACCCTAATTATGATTAAGCGGCTTAGAACATGAATGAATGAATGCTCCCATGTCTCTCTGCTCGTTTGTGACCTTTCCATGCACTAAGCAGCCGGAGCAAAGCTTGTCTGTGGAGGGGGGGCGTGGCTTTAGAAGGACCTGTGAGGGCATTTGCTACTTTAAAATTTTGCTAGCTTTCCAGATTCCCGACTCTAATTTATTCCCTCATCTGCTGAACCGCTTAATCCTTCCAGGATCGTGTGGAGGCTGGAGTCTATATCAACCGACTCTGGGCGAGGGCGAAGTACACACAGCTCGATAATTCATCATCCAACACACACACACACACATACACATACACATTCGCACTTAGGGGGAATACAGAACAGCCAATTAGCCTAATGTGCATGTCTTTAGACTGGGGGAGGAAACCAGACTACCTGAAAGAAACCCAGTCAAGCACGGTGAGAATATGGAGACTCCACACAGAAATGTCCTTTCTGAGCCCAGTGTTTGAGCCCAGGACCTTCTTGGCGGCGTCGGTTTGTGGCTTCAAGATCACATGTGAAACTTATGAGCGTTTGTCTCTGATGACCTCACTGAGAACCTGAGAAGTAATGGCTCTGTGTTCACTTGAAGTCCTGACTGTTTCTCTTGGTGAGAAGAGAAAGTGCTGCCTCTACAGATTGTGGATCCATTCTTCACCGGGTGTTGTGATTTTGATGCTAGCCAGCTGTTCGCCTCCTCTCGTTTCTCATTGCTCACCAGGCTTGTTTCAGCGACCGTAGCAGAAGGCAGGAGAGGCGGGGAGCAGGTGAGGCAGCAGGCATGGAGCAGGGATAATGAGAGCTCAGGAGAGACGGGAGTTTGCCAGCACTGAGCCGGGCCTGCTCTTCTCTCTGACCTTTTATCGTCAGTTAGTTTATTCTGAATTCTTCGGTGTGAAAGACACACAGACACTGCACAGCAAACACACCCTCTGTCCACACCTGATTGTACTTTTCTCTTATTTTATAATGATATAAATTATAATTATAATTTTGTTCTAAATAAATTACTGTGCTGAAGTTTTGAAAAGGAATAATCTCCAAAGAAATAATAAGCATTAAAAAAGCTTTGCTCTTTTGTTATTATGATGGGCGTGGCCTCTTCCAGCATGACTCCGCCCATCAGAAGAATAATAGCAGAGTAAAGCTCCGTATGTAAAAGAATATGGTAATGCACCGAGCTGATTTTTCATGGCACATATATCTGTCTGCTTTGCTCAGCTATTGCTATTCTAATGGGCGGGGTCTGTTTTCACATGACTCCGCCCATTAGAAAAGTAAAACTGGTGCAATCCTTTTAGAGGATATAGTGGTGCATCAACCAGATTTTTCATGGCTTCCATCTGTCCACTTTGCTCCACTATCACCATTGTAATGGGCGCGTTCTTCTCCAGCATGGCTCCGCCATTCGGAATAGTAAAAGTGGAGGGAGGTTTAATACTTTTAAGACTACAGGTCTCAGGCATCAGGCTCATTTTACATGGCTCTTACTTCTGTCCATCCATCCACCTTACTCTGCTATGACTCTTCTGATGGGCGTTTTCTCCTCCAGCATGGCTGCGCCCATCCGAACAGTAAACGTGGAGCAAATTTCAATACTTTTAGAGAATATGGTGGCGCATCAGCCAGATTTTAGAGAAAAGGCTTGTACATCCCTGATGGGTGTGGTCTCCACCAGCATGGCTCCGCCCATCCGAATGGTAAACGTGGAGCTTTAGAAAATATGGTAATGCATCAACCTGATTTTTCATGGTTCATTCTGCCATCTATCCATCCATCTGCTTCACTTTTTAAATGATTTTGGTGGGCATGGTCTCTTCCAGCATGACTCTGCTATGATCTTCACACACACCAGATCTTGATACTCTGGGATTATTTTGGAACTCTAGGATGTCACTCTTCATCACTAGGACAAAGAAACATGTACCTGTCCAAAATTATCACCTGTGTATATCTCATCACCGAAATCACCACACCTTCTCTCGAACACCAGAAAGAGTCAACAGATTCAAGTTTGTTTTTGTTTTTTAAAGCTGTCCTGTGCTGGGGTGACTCTGGCTCAGAGTGCACAGGTCCCTTATGTATGATGTATGAGTGACTCTGACAATGCGGTAGTAATGAATTATAACGAGTATAATAGTTTTAGGATTGGACACTGCAAAAAAAGAGAGAGAGAGAGAGAGAGAGAGAGAGAGTTGGACTTCCTGTAAAGTGAAATTCACGTGCAAATCCATCAGGCCTGGCACCTTCATTGTGGGATTGTACAGAAGGACGTACGCAGAGGCAATGAATCATCGCTGAGACCTGCGAAATATATATGTGTGTGTGTGAGAGAGAGAGAGAGAGAGAGAGAGATGGGGAGTGAGACTGTGTGTTATCTTAACATAGAAGCCTCAGTGTAATTAGCACTCGAGGCTCCCGGGAAAGTTTAACAGAAAGGTTTTATTTTGTCCCTAAATTGCCTGAAGAGAGTAACTTTATTACTATTGATTTGGAGATTAGCTTCTCCCTCGGCGCTTTGTTCAAACAGCTACCTTGCTTTTAGATTTCGCTGATTTGTTTTTAAAGATAAACAGCTCTGGATGCAGCAAGATTTTTTTTATTCATGAGGTAACGGAAATCATTTGCTTGTCATTTTGCAGGTTCAGGATGTGTCAGTTTGAGACGTTTATTAAGGAGCAAAACGTGACGTGGCATTTTTGCTGCTGCATCTAAATCATTCAAGACGTGGGTGGTGTCGACGGCGTAGCATGACTTTATTTATCAGTATAAAAGTACCACGAGATAACTAAGAATCTTTAAGCTGTTTTAAGTCGTTAGTTTGATGAAAGGCTTTATCTAAAGATCAAAGTTAATCCGAGTTCTGTCGTCTGATAACTATAAACCACACATCATTGGAGGTCAGAAAATTGTTGAAGTACCTCCATGATTTAAGGAACCAATCTTCTCTTTTTAAATGGATCTTTAGGAATGTGTAGAATTTACAACACTGGCTCTCCGAGTGATTTTATATGTGTTTTTATACCGACGCCATTTTGAATGATCATTAAGATTCGGCGAAAATGCTATCGTGGATACGTGATGACATCACACTTCGCAAAACTCAGTAGTCATGAGGACATGCTGTTGTTGTGATGCTGATTGGTACATGACAAGCAGCAGTCATATGAATAAAGACGGTGAAGAGTCAGAGGTTAATTTGGACAATGTTGTGGCTAACATAGTCCATTGTATTTTATCATAACTCATGTAGCTAACACTGTGATAACCATATAATGGAGACAGCAGAACAACAACTGTTCCCTTGCGTTTTGTTTTGTTTTTTCCATTTTAAAGTGTGACAGTAATGACGCCGCCTGCTCCAAGTAAGCGTGACAAATCCTGAGTGTCTGTTGTTTTGATTCCAGCATTATCCACTCTTAATAATACACATCAATCCCAGATGGTGGACCAATCAGATTGTGCCATTCCTGTGTAGTGTATACTAACATATCGCGTAAACAAGGATTTACAGAACCGCGTTCTATAACCGAATCACACATCAGCATCGTAAATCAGCCTAAAATAATTTCACCATGAAGTTGAATTTTATTACAAGTTTACTGTTGAAATTGTTTTCTTCAACATTTGAGGTTTTCGGATAGAACAAGCTGTAATATCCCTTTTTCAATGTAATTGCCTATTTCCTCCTTAATAAGGAGCTGAAAGGACTATTGTCATCCTTGTAGTTTCCAATTGATACTGATTTGTACGGCGTTTAGAGGGTTTAGAGAGTAGAAGCAAAGTAATGAGTCGTGTGATTACTTTTCCCAGGAAGTAATGAGTAAGGTGATGGCATTGCCGTTTGAGCCAAGTCATTTATTAATTTCTAATGGATTATTTTTCTTCCAGAAACTCTGCTAATACTGAATTCTAATTCATCACAAGTTCCTGGATCTCTCTTCTTTTATTCCCTTTTGCAGCAGCGAGTGGACAGTAGAGAGTTGTAGACTTTTTCCCTGCTTTGGTTAAACGTTCGAAAAATCGCGATAAACACCTTTAATTATCCAGAGCTGGTAGTTTAAAGGTGCCTATTGGGTTACCAGGTACACAGGGTCGTCTCAAAGCTAGAAGGGTTTTGCTTCAATCCTGCTGGTCAACTGGGGCCAAGGCTAAAGCTAGCATGGGTTTTATCTGGGTGCTCTGGTTTCCTCCTAAAGTCCAAAGACATGCATGAGGCTGTCTTGTCACAGACACCCTGTACAGCTCACCAGGCCGTTGCATTGCCAACAAACACAATCATTCACACTCACCTTCACACCTTGGGGCAATCTGGACCAACCAGTTAGCTTAATGTGCATGTCTTTGGAGTGTGGGGGAAATTGGAGTACTCGGAGGAAACTCGAGGCAAGCACGAGGAGAACGTGCAAGCTCCACACAAAATTGCCCGGGACTTGGAGCCAGGATGAGGTCAACCGGCTACTCTGAGTCATTTATAGGTGTGAACGTGAGTGTAAATGGTGGTGTGAGGCTGTAGCCCCACTTCTCACCTGAAGTCTGCCAGGATTGGCTCCATCTTCTCTTGCATTGATGCATATGTGATGGATGGCAGGACAATCAAAGTAAACATCACTGGATATCATAGCAATTTATAGACAAATAAATCATAACATCGTGCAACATTTCTGTTTTTAGAGAAAAGTCTTCTTGTGGCTCATATTTTCTTTTTTTTTCTTTTTTTAATAATTGCTGGCTGTTCCACTTCTGTAGTTTGGGTTTGTGCCAGACAGCATGTCTGCTTGTGTATCGTAGCTCACGGCTTTATGAACGCTGCGTCCAGCTTCCTTTCAGCTGGCGGGTCAGCGTGGTCTGTTGAGCCCACGATGAGGGATGGAGCCTTGTCAAGCTTGCACTCCTGTTCCACCTTGATCTGCTCTTGAATTGACTGAGTGTGTGTGTGTGTGTGTGTGTGTGTGTGTGTGTGTGTGTGTGTAAGAAAATTGCTCACCCTTTTTTTGACAACAAAAGAGCAAAAATATTCCACCTGTGCCCTAAAAAATTACTGAATTTACTGTAAAGAGCAGCGAGTCGGTGCGAAGTCGCTGAGCGCAGTGATGTACACAATTCACATGTCCAGTACATCACAGCCACTTTGACATAACAAAATAACATTAGACTGAAAAAAAGGCTCCAGCGCAACACTGGCATCCTCATTTTCTTATTATTCCTCATCTCATTTTCATTTTGTTGCCTCTTTGCACATCAGTGAACAAGCTGAATAATGGTTCGGTAAATATTTGCACCGGCTAATGCCTTCCTGTTTATGTCTGATAAATAATTCAGAGTATTTACATGCTTAGAAGGCAATTAGTTTGCCTTAGAAGCCTAAGAAGCCCTCTCGCAAAAAGCAAAAAAAAAATTGTTTGCTCTACAACAAAGAGGCAGAAATGTTCCGTCTGAAAGGATGGAGTGGGAAGAAATCAACACTGAAGAAGGAAGACAAAGTGTGTATAAAATGGCAGGAGTGTCTGGTCGGGCGGGTCTGGTGATGAACCTGAGAGAGACAGAGAGATCGAGCTGTCAGAGGGGACGTAAATCACGGCAAATTAGTTTCTCTATAGACTCATTACAATGGCAGCTCCCTGTGACGCTGCGAGGCGAAGACAGGCTCCAGAGATGCCGTGTTGCACAGTGGGAAACATGCTGGAGATGTCTGTGTGACTTGGCAGCGAGGTAGCGAGGACGATAATGAACCTTTACAGCGGGGTAACTATCCATAGGCACTGGTTGATATGGCGGTTTGTGTCAGGTTTTATTTTAATAGAGGCGTTACCAACTCAAGGATCCACCGTTCAATCGGCAGCTTGTGTCTCCTCCTTGTCTCATGTCTGTGTGGGCTTCCTGTTTTCCGAAAGCATGCAGTGGTTGGATTAACTACCCTAAACTGCCCTTAGGTGTGACACAAGTGTGTCTATATGTGTGTGAGTGTGTACTGTGTTCAAGGTTGGACTGGCATGAATTCCTACACCCTACGTTCCTAAAATGTAATGTTATGAGGTCCTTAATGATGAGTACCATAAATGTACTGTAAATAAACACTTATGAAGACTTATGTAAGAAAGAGGGTCCTCTTCCACAGAGACATCATGCTCCGCCACTACAGTAGCCCAAAACAGACAAACTTCTCACCTTCTGCAGGAGGCAACATAAATCTAGAATGAAAATAATGAAAAGTAAAGAAGAGGAATCAGTGTTTGTTGGTGCTGGCTAATAAGTTTGAGAACCGAAATTTTAAAAGATAGAGGATCATATTTGATATACACTGCCCAGCCAAAAAAAAGTCACACATATGAATATGCTGTTGTTCTGCTTTTATCCTTGCTAATAGCGTGTAATCTCTGTGCCATTGTTTCAACAAGCTTAAGCAACACAACCCTCCAGGGTCGGGTTCGTTTCTCACCGACGTCTTGAATCGATGAGGGTAAAACTGCACCACTCCATAAAGTCTTTTCCGGCACATCCCCTAAACTCTCAATAGGGTTGAGGTCGGGACTCTGGGGTGTTGATACATATGTGAAAACGATTTCTCATGCTCCCTGAACCACTCGCTCATTATCTGGGACCCCATTTTATGTCCGTGCCATCAGGGAAGAAAAAGTCCACTGACTTCATTTTATCGCCACAATAATGTTGCTGAGCCTCGACTGGAGCAACAATGCCATGGACATCACACGCTGTGATCAAGGCTTAAGGCTCTTCAAGAAATATTAGAGTGTGGCACTTTTTTTTTTGGTGGGAAGTGTATAACAAAAAAAAATGGAGCAGGAATATAAGATATTGGAAGCACGCTGCAGATCTGATGGCCTCCATCACCACTTAATATGCTTGGAAAGGAAGGGGTAAAATAAATAGGGGGAGGGGCATTTAGTTCATTGCGTTCTACAAACTGGACCTTTAAAATAACACCAGGATCACGAAGGAGCTTTTTTTACTTCCGCCCAAGATGGAGTTTTGGCAGGGGTAGTGTTTGCAACTTCGTCTCTCCGTCCATTTGTTTGATGTGAACATAATCCTGACCACACCCAGGCACGGACTTTCACCAAATTTGGTGGGGAAAATACTGGACCCGAGGTCGAAGGTCAAGGTCAGAGCAAGGTCACACAATTTTGAATATGGAGCTCTTACATCTTCGAAACAGGTGCTGATAGGCAAACTATTATCAGCATTTACAAGTTTCACAAGTTTTCTTCCTTTTTTTAAATTTAAAAAATAGCACAGGAGAGGAAATAACCGAAAACAGGAAAAAATAAATGACGAGAAGTAGGGTTGGTTTAAACATGTTTGCTTTTTGTGACGCAAATTTTTTTTTCCTTGAATATTCACCCATTAATTCCATTTTCCAAAATAAAATTCTGAAATGGTCCGCTTGCTGTTCTTCATGTTTCTTCTCATCCTCAGTTTCGTCCCCCGGTGCTCTGATATGCGCTGATCGGTGGTGTGGTGAAACTCCAAATCTGTTTACTTGACATGATTTCCTCCAATATTTTGAAGACAGTGTTGTCTTAAATTTTGGCTTTAAGCTTCTCACTGGTTTTTCATCTCAGATTTTAATTGCAAAGTTATGTTTCCTATTAATATTTATCACACAAACTTTTAATAAGTACTTATTTACTTTTAAAAAGCCTTCGAGCGCAGGTCAGAGCGCGGTACTTTTAATCACTGGAAGGAAAATGACTGTCATGATGATCATACCCTTCACCATGTGTCATGTGATGTACATTGATGTGTGTTACATAAAGCTAACAGTTATTCCATGAAATACTCAGTCGTACTTTGTGCCGAAGGAGCGATCAGCCCTGTACGACTAGAGTGAGTGAAATGAATGTTTTATTACTGTATATATCTACATTTACTCCATTATGAGAAATATAGTATTATTATTTCCTGCCGGGTGAAGACCTGATGTGGAATGATGTCATTGTATTGTCCATCCATCCAGGAATCTTAAAAAAAATAACTCCTTGGCTCGAGTCAATGGCTCAGGTGTTTCTTTGTGGAGTCTGCGAGCTCTTCAGATGCTTGTGTGGGTTTCCTCTTGGTCCACCAGTTTTCTCCTACAGTCCAAAGACATGCACATTACGCTAATTGGCTGTTCCAGATTGCCTCTCGGTGCGAGTATGAGCATGAACGGTTATGTATGTTTTGGTGCTGCGAAGGTCTGGCGAGGGGGTACTCCGCCTTCACCCAGTGCCAGCTCCAGCCTCCCTGGGACCCGAGTGGGAGTAAACCGTTTGGCAAACAAGTGAGTGAATAAAGACGTACATGTTCTTCAACACGCTGTTACACTCTGCAATGATGTCAGGACCAACACACGCCCATGTTCGCGTTCTGGTTTGGAGAAACATTCATTTATTTCTTTATACAACCTCTACGTAAACTTCTTGTCCCTGGTCTTCAAAGAGGTTCCTTACAGCAACAAGCAGAAAATCCCCACATGGGGTGTGTGTGTGTGTGCGCGAGCGTGTACTTAGTCTTTTAATGTAACGGTCACAGGCAAAAATAGACACGGATTCCTAACGAGTGACACTGATTATTCTCCTGCACATTATAACATTCCCTCAAGTATAAATTGTCATTGAGTCAAGAGCAAACTGTCCAGCAGGTCTAATGTATTATTCAGTGTGTGTGTGTGTGTGTGTGTGTGTGTGTGTGTGTGAAAGAGAGAGAGAGAGAGAGAGTGAGATAGAGATACCTGTCTCATATGTGTGTCTTTATATCTTGGTAGAGACGATACTATATGTTCCCACAAGGTTATGAATACCTGATACCTCAGAAGTTATGTCCATATTTGGTAAAAACTTTTTTTTACATACTGTAGATTTTATTTTAAATGTTTTCCTTTTAAAAATCAAAACATTAGCTCCAGAGTGACGCAACAGAAAAGCGTTCAGCCTATCACCCTGGAGCTCGCGAGTTCAAATCCTGATGATGTAATAGCCATCAAGAGAGCCCAAGAGAGCATAATTGGCCGTACTCTCAGGAACACAGGATTGGTTTTCTTCCCTGTCAATCACAGCGACACTACCCAATCATGGGTGTCTGTGAGCTCATGAATTGCATATGAGGGGGCAGATAACGTATCCTCCATCCTGTCGGTGATGTTGAGCAGCAGTTTGTAAAAAAATGCGGTCGTCTGGTGTCACATGTCATGGAGGAAACGACCTTGCCACAGAAACGCGACTGTGGTGCCTTCGGCCGCCCTTGAAGGATGCAGCACCGGAAAATTGAGACGCTGCAGCGGTTTGACGGCTTGACGTGTCTCGGAGGAAGCCCTCGATGGGATGTGATCATGTGTGGTAAACTGTCAGGTGAAAAAATGGAGTGGGAAACAAAACACACACACACACACACACACACAGTTTGCATGTTGAACTTTTTCAGTTAGCAAAACTACGTAAAAGTTCCAGAACATTCACGCACACCTGGTCCGAGGCCCTAAGATAGTAAGATACACGTGTGTGTGTGTGTGCGTGTGTGTGCGTGTGTGTAAAGCATCCAAAGTGAATGTCTCCTTCCTGCTCAGTATCTCATGTGGCAAAACACAAAGCAAATCAATGTCAGAGACTCCCGGGACCGTATCTCCCCTTCAGCCAGTCTGAACATCATCATTAAACTGGAGACCTGCTATCTCACACACACCTCTGAGGCATCTGTGAGCCCGAACCAATTAGAGTGCCCTCTTTATCTGAAATGACCAATATATCAGTCTGCCGCTGGACTTTGAATTGGTCGTGCAGCCAAACCTATAAAGCACGAGGACGGACTCGGGGAAGCTAATGATTAATACCGCGCGAGGCTCTTCAATAACATGCTGGATATATGCATAGGAAACTGACTATATAATATATACTGTATATATAAATATAGATAATGTATAGTTTATGTAGTATATTCAATCCATTTCATGAATCACAGACAATTTGGTGTCAGATTTCAGCCTGCCATCAGAGATCTGTCTTTCTTTACAATACATTATTGAAAGAGACTATAACCCTCAGACAGAAAGATGCAATCAGGTTCATTTTATCCGAATCCCATCACACCCTGCTCCTGGCAACGCCACAAGTACACTCGGTGCAAATTTCAACAGAGGTTAATTAAACCTGATGTGTATTTCAATTTTCAGTGTAATAAAATAAATCAAAAATTAAAACGCTGCCTGTATAATTAACTTCTTTTTCTCCCCCCGTCTCATCTGTACGGCACTATAAAACGCTTTGTTGGGACGGAAAATGAAAGCGACAGGCTCTCTTGCCCTCAGTCATTTTCAGTAGATAATCTCTAAATTAGGGCCAGGCAGGATTTTAATGACGGTCTTATTTTTAGCTCCCGATGCACGTCTAAATAAAAATGAGGAAATCGAAAGTTTGTGTGGTGCAAGAGAGTAAGAGTGCTTCATTCATTCATTCATTCAACCGCTTTATCCTACCAGGAGGCTGAAGCCTATCTCAGCCAGCTCTGGGCGAAGGCGTCTTACACCCTGAACAGCTCGCCAATTCATCGTAAAAGTGTTCACACTCACACCTACGGAAAATTTGGAGCAGCCAATTAGCCTAAAGTGCATGTCTGTGGACTGTCTTTGGGAGGAAACCAGTGTACCCAGAGGAAACTCTGTTATGGTGATGAAAAAAATTTAAAAGAAGTAAATTTAAAAAGGGGTAGCACTGTGGTGTAGTGGTTAGCACATACGCCACACAGCATGAGGGTCCTGGGTTCAAGTCCCAGGCTTGGCAAAGATTCTGTGTGGAGTGTGCATGTTCTCCTCGTGTTTGCACGGGTTTTCTCCAGGTGCTCCGGTTTCCTCCTACAGTCCAAAGACATGCACATTAGGCTAACTGGCTGTTCCAAATTGCCCCTAGGTGTGGATGTAGGTGTGAGTGTAAATGGTTGTGTATGTTGGCTCTGCCGAATGGCAAACCGTTCAAGGTGTACCACACTCTCACCGAGTGTTGGCTGAGACAGACCCCAGCCTCCTCCCGACCCTAGTAAGAGTAAGCAATTTGTCAAATGAGTGAGTGAATTAGAAATGAGATCTCGCCGAAGGCAGGGGCGACACGGTGGCATAGCACTTCCGCCTCACAGCAAAAGGGTCCTGGGTTTGATTCCCAGCTCGGGCGTTTCTGTGTAGAGTTTGCATGTTCTTCCTGTGCTTGCGTGGGTTTCCTCCGGGTACTCCGGTTTCCTCCCACAGTCCAAGAACATGCATGGTAGGCTAATTGGCTGTTCCAAATCACCCCTAGGTGTAAGTGCAAATGGTTATGTGACTGTTGGCCCTGTGATGGCCTGGCGGGCTGTCCAGGGTGTACCCCACCCTCACCCAGAGTCGGCTGAGATGAGCGCCAGGCTCCCCGCAACCCTAATTAGGATTAAGCGGTTCAGAAAATGAATGAATGAATGAATGACCTCGCCGAAGACCCCGGGCTGAGATTTCCCTGTCCGGATCTCGCACTCGGTTAATAAGAAGTTTATATGTGTGTGTGTGTTTGGTATTTTGTAGGATTTAGGATTTAACATTCTACTGTTTCTTTGAGAGGATTTTTGTTCAAAATAAAAAGCTCAAGAACGCTCAAGAAAAAGTGCTACAACTCAGAAAGTGTTAGGATTTGTGTAAAATATTAGCAGTAAGCTCAGAGCTATGTAAACACACCTACCTTCCTGAGAGATCTAATCTCCTCATTGATCATAGTATCACGCCGCTAGACACGCCAGTCTGATCAGCAGTTTTTTCAGAGAGGGAAGGAAAAAATAAAAAAAAAGCTCAGATACTTTATTTCTCCACAACTGAGTTTAAAGTGTGCAACTAATTAAAGCTACGTTCCATATTAGATTCTTTCCCAAGAACACTTCACTTTAATTGTCTTATGCAATTATCCATGACTTCATCGAGGGCGCCGTGCTATTCTTTAATTGTCTTGTTTTCTCCGGAGAAGTCGAGAATTATGCACTCCTATATAATCACAGGAGCAAAGCGCACAGACTGTCTTCTGAAATCTTAAGGATTCGGATGCCTACCGTAATGAATAATCGTCACAAAGCTTTCCATCGTCTCTTTGGGATTGGAAAAAAAAAAATAACACATTCCCTGTTGCACAAATTCCATCTGCAATTTTCCTCCTGAGATCATTCCAGCTCTAGTACCGTGATGAACGTGGGATATTATTCCGGTGAGAGTGGAAAGACAGAAGAGAGAATTAATCCTCACAATACGGCTTGATTACATTACACATTCACAGGCCATCTTAAAGACGCCCTCCGTTTGGGTTTTTTTTTTTTCAGACGCAAACATTCACTCATTTTCTAAGCTGCTTAATCCTAATTAGAGCCTAATTAGAGGCTGGCACCTAAATCAACTGACTCTGGTTGAAGGAGGGGTACACCCTGAACAGCTCGCCAGGCCATCAGAGGGCCAACACTCACACACACAACCATTCACACTCACACTCACACCTAGGCACGATTTGCAACAGCCAATTTACCTAATGTGCATGTCTTTGGATTGTGGGAAGAAACTGGAGTACCCGAAGGAAACTCACACAAGCAAGGGAAGAACATACAAACTCCACACAGAAACGCCCCGATCCCAGGAATCCAACCCACGACCTTTTTGTCTTGAGGCGGATGTGTTAACCACTGCGCCACCGTGCCACCCTTTAGACACAAACATTCAGATAGAACCTGGCGCAAATGACGACTCCCAACATGATGCATGACCATGCGTCACTCCATGGTTGTGTTTAATTATGATTAGCATAAGTTCTGTCTGCTGTTTTCTTTACGTCTCTTAAAGCATAGTCAGTAATGAAAGCTCAGACTCTGCCGCCTAGCAAACAGCACGCTAATAACGATACAAGCGCTAGAAGACAGGTTGGTCCCTTTCAATGCACGTTACACTTTAAAGAAACGTACATGCATAGTGGAGCACGTATCGTACATCATGGACAATCTCTTCTGAGTATTCACAGAGGATATTACATCACTATGACATCACTGCTCAAGCCATATATATATATATATATATATATACACGTGTCTTTGGACTGTAGGAGGAAACCGGAGTATCCTGAGGAAACCAACTCAAACACAGAAAGAACATGCAAACCCAACACAGAAATGTCTTCGCCAGGCCTGGGACTCGAAGCCCATACCTTCAGGCTGTGAGGTGAGGTGGACATGCTAACGGCTACACCAGCGTACCGCCCCATTAAAAACGAGACACGAAACCTCCCTGTCAGTAGAGTGGGTTGGATAATATGCAGGTGGGAAAGTTCCATAGGCAGCTCTTTTTAATAATAATTAAAGTAATTAATCATTTGTTTAAATGATTTGTTTTTGTTCTAATTATAGAACCACAGAACACCCCCCCCCCAGCTCAGCCTGGTTAAACTGGTAATGAATGAAATGTATGAACAGAACCTTAAATCATTAGTTGCACTAACTTTATCTCCCATGCCACCCCGCTAGGATCCCCACCAGTTAAATATGCCTCTTGACAGAGCTGAAAAATTCCTTCCTGGCTGTTAGGAGGCGCACCACTGTGATGTTTTTTCAGTTGCACCCCTCCCAGGGTGCCTTGTCTTATTTGCTTACGACTGCTGCCAGCGTGACGCTCTGGTAATAAAGGGACGATGTTGCGCGTCTTTTTAATCCTACCTTCTTCCCTTTCGCTGCCAGTCAAATTAATCAGCCCGAAACTCTGTCATCCCTGGAGAGTCCGTCACTGGCGAGCAGGGAGAACCGACAGAGACGTTCCAGTCAGGGCCAGTCTGGTATGTCATTACTCCCAGAAGCCCCAGCTGTGGCCAACAGTGCTGTCTGCCACTTCATGTCACCTGTACAAACACTGCTGTGGATTGGCAGCATCGATGTTAACTGCACAAATACAGGAACATCTACGTCAACAAGATAAGGTGTATGTACACGCACTCAGCAGGCTGCACGGATTAATAAAGATTTTGGACCAGAAATAACACATTTCCTTATCATATAAAATATGGGCAGTGTATTGTACATTAACTTAAAATACTGTGTATATAGATTCAGTGGAGCGGCACGGTGGTGTACTGGTTAGCACGTCCACCTTACAGCAAGAAGGTCCTGGGTTCGAGTCCCGACCTTGATGAGGGTTTGTGTGTGGTGTTTGCACGCTCTCCCCGTGCTTACGTAGGTTTCCCTCTGACTACTCTGGTTTCCTCCATCAGTCCAAGGACATGCACTCACTCACTCTCACTCATTACTTATTAACTGAGCGCAAGGTCTGTACAGGGAAAACTCAGCCCAAGGTCTTTGCTCTCTTTTTAATTCACTCACTCACATTCTCACTCACTCATTTTCCAAACCGCTCACTCCTACTTGGTTTGCACGGAGGCTGGAGCCTATCTCAGCTGACACTAAGCGAAGGCAGGGTACACCCTGAACAGTTCGCCGAATCATCACAGGGCCAACACACACACGAACATTCACATTCACACTCTCACCTAGGGCCATTTGGAACAGCCAATTTACCCTTATGTGCATTGTGGACATGGACTGTCAGAGGAAACTGGAGTACACGGAGGAAACCCACACAAGCATGTGGAGAACATGCAAGCTCCACACAGAACCCAGGACCTTCTTGCTGTGAGGCGGACATGCTAACCACTACGCCAACGTGCCTTTTCCAAAGATATGGCTGTTCCAGATTGCCCCTAGGTGTGAGTGTGAGCATGAATGGTTGTGTGTGAGTTGGCCCTCTGATGGTCTAGAAAGCTGTTCAGGCTGTACCCTGCCCTCTCTCAGTGTTAGCTGAGATAGGCTCCAGCCACCCTGCAGTCCTAGCAGGACTAATGAGTGTGTATGTGTGTGTGTGTGTGAGAGAGAGAGAGAGAGAGAGAGATTGACAAACCCAGTGTTTCTGTTTTTTATACACAGTCACGAAGTCTATAGTCCTACTGCTGGATTTAAACATCACTCGTTGATCAGGACATAAATGTGTCCCAACATGGCGGACTCACTCAAAGATGTAATGACAACCGCAGACTAGAAGAGGCCGTAAATTTTATTTCTTGCTCGGTCTGTGACCTCCACACAGCCTTGCATAAATACAGACGGTTTGGAGATGACCGAGATTCAATTAATCCCACTCTAACAGCAGCTTTCGAGCCATCACTAGGGAAAATAATCAGAAAAGAAAAAACAGATGACAACCTTGGGCTTGGAGATTGTCAGGGTGTAAATCCTGCAAGGTGATCATCAAATAACGGTATTCACAATCACAGCTCAGTCACTTCCTGTTCGGTCACCTCAAAACATAAAGACAGGGGTCAGGGGGAACAAAAAAGGCTCCATCTACTGATATATTCATCAAAACATCAAAACATGATGGGGGGTAGAGTAAAAGCTGCTTCTTCATTATTTTATTCCATTTATATGCAAAATATTATCACCTGGAGGCAGTATTTACCTTTTCTAACAAACCCTGTGCTTAGATAATAGTATTAGTATTATAATAATATTAATAAATAAAATAACCCATCAAGAAAGAATCTCAAACATTACTGCAGACAAACAGTCGTTCTGGTCTTTAAATTACCCTCTGTGTACAGAAATACAGAATGAATATGCAACACAGGCAGCTGTGACCCATCAATATTCATATTCTGTTTATACGCTGACAAAATAAGACAGCGGACATGGAGACCCGCCGCGGTGAACTGAAGGAGGAAGAATATTTTAGCCGTAAACGTTTTGCATACGCTTAATAGGCTGGGCAGTATTTCACCACATGGAAGAGAATGGCTCCGTCTGTGATGGGCCTCTGTTTAAAAATACACTCCAGGTTTTGATTAGGCTGAATGTGAGAGCTGCACTTTGTTTTATTATATTTACGATCACTGACAAAATGGCAGCCCAATTGTACCTGAAAACTAAAAATAAATCAATGAAAACAAGAAAATGTTTTGATGTATATAAATGCATATTTTAAATTTTCAATTATTATTAGCACAAAAGTTTTGTGACAAAATACAACAAACAAAGAGACTGTTGCTCGGCATCACGGTGGAGTCGTGGTTAGCATGTTTGCCTCATGTCAAGAAGGCCTGGGTTCCATTCACGAGATCGGGGCGTTTCTGTGTGGAGTTTGTATGTTCTCCCCATGCTTGCGTGGGTTTCCTCCGGGTATTCCAGTTTCTTCCCTCAGTCCAAAAAACATGCACAGTAGTCTAATTGGCTGTTCCAAATCACCCCTTGATGTGACACATAAATTATCATCGTTCCTTAAATTGATCACGATCCCTCACAAATTAAAACAAGGTCTCCGTCTTCTGTTCTCGAGGACTTCATGTATCTCCACTTCGCTTGCCGCCGTTCTGAAGGCCATGCGTGATGGTCATAAAGCTCCAGACGCCACTTAGAGATTCATCAGAGGCCACGAGCACAGGCAAGATGAAACACCGTAATTTGATCTGCTCATCTGTTTGAAGTGAAAACAAAAGAGTCTCTCATAGCTCGGTGACATAAGATTGTTTCTCTTGTCATAACCAAGCAGATATTATTCCACTGAGAGCTCAGGGAGGCTTCGGGAAGAATAACTGATCACATCGCGTCGCTCTGTTTAAAACGCACCGTGGTGGACAGTCACTGAAGATTCTTTTCTTTATTATATATAGCTTTAATCATAAACACACAACCATTCACATTCAGAACAGCCAGTTAGCCTAATGTGGATGTCTTTGGACTGTGGGAGGAAACTGGAGTACCCACAGGAAACCCACGCAAGCACAGGGAAAACATGCAAACTCCACACAATAACGCCAACTCTGACCCCGGGACTCGAACCCAGGACCTTCTTCCTGTGAGGCAGACAATTACACAACCACATATTCTACATCTCCAGAATTAAAGATTGTACAATTAGTTCTGTAGTCTCACAGAAGGTTCAGGGTTCGAATCTCAGTCAAGGGCTTTTTTTTGTGTGGAGTTTACTTGTTCGTTTGCATAGTTTCCTCTGTGTACTCCGGTTTCCTCCCACAGTCCAAAGACACGCACATTAAGCTAACTGGTTGTTCCCAATTGCCCCTAGGTGTGAGTGTGAGAATGAATGATTGTGTATAATCAAAGACAAAAAAAATCGAATAAATGGTTTAGACATTCATTGCTGATTTACTGATTGGCAGCTAGTTAAGAGACGAGACTCCTCCCCTTTGTGAGAACTACCAATCTATCGTCTATCTATAGTCGTGCATCCTGCCAGAAAAACTGATTCTAATTGGTCCTGCTGACATATTTAAATTTAACACGCCCTACACATTCATTCCTGATTTACTGATTGACAGATGGTTAAGAAACAGGGCTCCTCCCCTTTCAAAGATCCACCAATCATTATAAGCTGAAGCCATGCATCCAGCCAGGAAAAGACCGAACAATAAACATTGTGGACCTTTGGGGATTTTTTTCTCTTCTCTACTCTGTTTGCTACAAGCAAAGCTGTGCATCCGGGCGTGGCTCTAAACTACCTTTTGAAAGTCTGTCGTCCAATGAGCATTTATCTTCCTTCTCATTAAACCAGAGGGCACTCAAAGACCTAATAGATACTGACCGACACACAGGCTGTTTGTTAGCTCTGTGTCAGGGCTTCAGAGTTTACTAGGAATCAGTTTGAGTTTAATGACCGAACAGCAGAGACACTCGGCCACTTGACTCACTCAAATATTGAATTACACAAAGACTGGTTGATGAATAATTAACAGTGATTCGCCTCGGGCTCAGTGGATGTCGCTGAATTGAATAGTGCTTTTCATGTTTCCGTCTCAGGAACTATTCAATTCACTGACATCCATCTAGCCTCAGGTGAATAATTGTTTAATTATATACCATACTGAAACATAAAAAGTTAATTTAATCAAGATTTTTATCATTTATTTGTATATAATTTATTGACAGTGAGCGCCGCACATTCTGAACACAGCTAATCACTGTGAAGCTTTAACGCATCTTTTTACACCGAATTTTAGTATAATCATTCATTCATTCATTCATTCATTTATTTTATAAACCACTTAATCCTAATTAGGGTCCCAGGGAGGCTGGCACCCATCTCAGCCAACATTTGGTGAGGGCGGGGTACGCCCTGGACAGCTCGCCAGGCCATTGCAGGGCCAACACACACAACCATTTACACTCACATTCACATCTAGGGGCGATTTTGAACAGCCAGTTAGCCTACTGTGCATGTTTTTGGACTGTGGGAGGAAACCGGAGTACCCTGAGGATACCCACAAAAGCATGGGGAGAACATGCAAACTCCACACAGAAACGCCCCGATCCCGGGAATCGAACCCAGGCCTTCTTGCTTTTTTGGACTGTAGGAGAAAACTGGAGAACCCGAAGAAAACCCAAGCGAGCATGGGCAGAACATCAAAACTTCACATACGAACACCCTGGCAGAGTCCGGGGCTCGAACCCAGGACCTTTTTGCTGTGAGGTGGACGTGCTAACCACTACAATGTGCCGCATATTAATGTTGTGCTTATGTTATGTGCAAGACTTTTATTTTTTGTCCCTGTTCTCACACTTTGTGCTCCCACACTTCATGTTTTACAAATTAAGCCCTGAAAACAGAGGGCATTTGCATGTAACATGAGTATGTACACTTGGGGACGTCATCGCATGTACAGACTCAAAGAAAAGGTAAATAGAGGAGACTAAAGTTTCAGTGTGTCAATAATAAAAAGAGGACAGTACGGACAGCCTTGAAAAGTGCTGCGGACAAAAATGATGAGTGTGCAAAAAAAAAACTTAAGCTTGCTTGTTCAGTTATAAAACAAAAGCATTTCTGAAGCGGTTGCACTCGTCTGTATCAAGCGGTTTCACGTACTGAGGCACTTCAATTTAACTAGTATTTAAATCTTGCTGTTTTTTAAATTGAATTGCTTTGCTTTACATCATCTGCTATGGCATCTTTAATGGGACTCTATTCGAAAGTATGAAGAAAGTAAAGTCCATGACGCTGCAGGATTAAATCTTACAAAATAATGATATCTTCACCTGCTATAAAGCCTCACACTTTATTTTCATTCATGACACAATATCCTGATTATAGGGCTTTTTTTACATAAATAATGCTATGGCTTTTTGATTAGCGCACCAGAGCATGATTACCACTAAGACATTTTTTCCATTAGATTTTATCATAAGTGACATCTTACATCAATCATATTATTTTATACGCAAATGTTATAGCTAGCTCTAGATACTAAATAACTCTATATACTTAACCCAAGATACTATCCAGTTCTAAAAACTAACTAGTTCTAGATATTAGCTAACTCTTAAAGTGCAATCTACAGTATCTCGAAATACTAATTGTTGGTACTCGCTAAATCTGGGTAATAGATTGTTCCTAAAATCAGTTAATTCTAGATACTTGCTTACACTTGCTGCTATCTACAGTAGTTTCTAGTATTAAAGAGTTAATTACTAGTTAATTGTAAATACTAGCTAACTTTGTGTGCTCTCTACAGCATCTCTAAATACTTACTCTAGACACTGGCTAGTTATAGAAACTAGCTAGTTCTAGCTAACCTTAGATGTTCCCAGTTACTAACTCTAATGTACTAGCTACAGTAGTTCTAAATACTAATTCTTGATGCTAGCTACATTTAGAGAGCCAATTCTAAAAATTACCTAACTGTAAGACACTTTCTAAATCTAGATACTGTGTACACAATGTCTAACTAGCTATCTAGTTAACTCTAAACGTTAGATAGTTCTAAAATTCTGTTAACTTGAGATACTAGCTAGCTCGAGATACTAGCTAAATCTGTGTACAAGCTACAGTAGCGAGCCACTAGTTAACTCATGATAGCTAGTTCTTAAAAAGGCTAACTCTAGTGCTAGTTAACTCTGTGTAACAGCCACAGTACCTCTAGATACTAAAACTTAATGCTAGCTAGTTTATATGCAAAATTAACAGAACTTTAGATGCCAGCTAGCTAGCAAATTGCCACAAACTTCCACCAACAGGCAGAAGCAGCAAATCAGCACATTTGCCTATTAAACTTATTTATTTTGCCTTTTTTTCCTATTTGTTTCCACCCTCAGTCCACCTAATACATAAACCATAATGTGTAGAAAAACAAATAAATAAATAATATTTTTATTAAAACCTGCACAATGGTGCTATGTACAGCATTTCTGTTTCAAAAAATCATGCACCCTAGGATATGAAATCAGCCACTGAAATATTAAACAAATGGACACAGAGAGCGCAGACCTCCACCAAGCCCAGTGATCTCCCAGTGCTCAAGAACCCTTTCAAAATACCTCGATCCTGAATTTGAAAACATAACTTTTTCAAACCAGAAAGGTGGAAATAAATAAATAAATACCTTCCTTGGTGGGATAAAAAAAAGAATTGGTAATTTTTGGGGTCAAAACCCAATATCAGTGTTTTCTTTGTTTCTTCCTTTTATTGCAGATTGTTATAAATTATGATCATAATTATGGTTATTTATGGCTATGAGGAAAAAAGGTCACGTGACTGAGACAGGTCAGTAGCAAGGTCGATATCTCGCATCAAATACATAAATATGTAAATAAACCATCCCTGAGAGGCGACAAGCACTCACTCTATCTTCAGTATTCCAGGAAAGAAGATATTTCCAGTAAAAGCGTACTGCATCTGAATCACCTCCAGACCGTCACTTTACTTCCATTTCAAGCCTGTTGGAAAGAAATCCTGACAATAATGCAGTTTGCTGGTAATAGCATGAAAATGCAAAGCAGAAGAGAGGCGGATGTATGTAAATAAACAGTGTGTAAATGAAATTTATGCTTGACATTTGGAGGGAGACACCTTTGTTTTGGCGAGGGACTATTTTGCTCATGGAGATCATGCCCGTCATTGCCAGGGGCAAGTGTGGCATCCGTATATCAATGAGAAGTCTTTGCCACTGGCAATAAAACTTTGGCTCTCTTTAAGATTAGGAGTGCAAAGGCTTCAAAAAAAAAAAAAAGGCCAAGTCAAACTTTTTTTTAACCCCTTCATCACCACCTACTGTCTCATCAGCTGCTCGTCACCAAACGTTGATTTTCAGGAGATTCCTTTTTATAATGTCTAACTCACTTTCCTCCTCACCATCCAAGTGGTGCTCATTAGCACACCATCACTCGTACGAGTGACCAAGCAGTTTCAGGAGCCGTGAGGTGCGCCAGGGTCTCTGAATTAAAGCGGCCACAAGGTGAAATGGAGCTTTATGCAATAATTTAATGTGTATGAAGTCATTTGAATGCATGGGTATCATTTTCCTAGAACAAACGGGACAAGTGCAGATAAAGACGTGGCTTTGGATGAAATATATGCAGGGTGTTAAAACAAATCGTCCTGTGAGACCACTGAGGCGGAAAGTAGATACACACACACACACACACACACACATATATATATATATATAAATATATATATATATATATATATATATATATATATATAACAGTACATTATTATAAGTATTTAGGATTATTGTTGTTGGACTTGTTTTAATGCATAGGGTCATGGAGAGGCTGGAGCCTATCTCAGCCGACTCTGGTGCAAGGCAGGGTACAGCCTGAGCAGCTCACCAGACCATCGCACTGCAACCTACCAACAACTATTCACACTCAAATTAACACCCAGGGGCAATTGGGTACAGTCAGTTAGTCAAACTTGCATGTGTTTGGACTGTGAAAGGAAACCGGAGTACCCCGAGAAAAATCGGATAACATGCCAACTCCACACAGAAAACCCCCCGCCAAGCCCGGGGCTCAAACCCAGAACATAAAGACTAATAAAAAAATGTGTGGTGCTAACCACTCCACCACCATGTCGTCCACTGTTTTATTAAATGCTGTAAATTCTTTACCGTAGACAAAGACCAGCAGGAAGTGGTGGAACTTCAGTGATAAATTAGTATTTGAAGAGTTAGAAGTGCCTCGAAAGGACTGCAGTGAATTTATGAGTTGAATCCTGAGCTCCAGGTTACTGTCTGGACAGAGTTTATCATGTTCTTCAAATCTTCCAGATGTTCTGTTTTGTTTGGGTTTTTTTTTTTTTTTTTCAGAAGTGGCCTAAGGTATGAACGAATCTCCCAGTTTGTTCTTCCTTGTGATTCAGTCTGAGCTGTATTAAACCATGTATATACAATCAGGATCACTTAATGATGATGTATTCAAAATCAATTATTTGTAATAATATTGTATAGCTATTAAAAAGTGTGGCGATGTCGACCAAAAAAATTTAAACTCAAGCAAGTAAAACTTGATGCCAGTGGCACAACAAGATGAATTATACTTGTTACTAAGGCATATGCCTGAAAAACCATCAAAACATACAACCGCGTGCTTCTTTCTTCATGGGAACATTATCAGAAGAGGCATGAGGGGTGTTTGGTAAAACTGGACTTATATAGTAGAAACAAGGAAGGACTGTACGTTGGCACGACCACCTCACAGCAAGGAGGTCCTGGGTTCGAGTCCTGGGCTTGGGGCGCTTCTGTGTGCATGTTCTCCCTGTGCTTGTGTGGGTTTCTTCCAGGTACTCTGGTTTCCTCCTACAGTGCAAAAACATGCACAGTAGGCTACTTGGCTGTTCCAAATTGCCCCTAGGTGTCAGTGTGAGTGCGAATGGTTGTGTGTACCCCACCCTCGCTTAGAGTCGGCTGACACGTGCTAACCACTACACCACCGTGTCGCCTTTAATGACTCGTGTTGATGTTCATTAATGTGCTCTTTCCTTGTACTAGGATTTTTTTATCTCTCCGCTCGTGTACCTGAAAGTCAAAACATCCATCGCACAGGATCCCAGTCTCATAACCATCTCTGGTAAATTCAGCCAGATTTCTGTTGTATATCTGCATTTGCATCTGTTTAACACACGTTATCTCTTTATTAATACACATAATGAATTCATACTCAGTTACTTCCTTAATGTACATTAGCATAAGGAAAATGTCCCACATCCTGGAAAATGCTACTACGATTAGAAATCATGTTTCCAGCTTGGAAATGTAAGGACTGCAGTCTTTTATGTTCGTTCCCTGACGAAAATGAGCACAGAGATCCGGGGAGAAGGTGGGGCGAACGCTAATCTTCTCCCAGAGCAAGTCTGATCCTCTTCCTCTCCATCTGTTCACAGAATGCTGTCACTTCACTGAATCGCTGGGGAATTTGTGAACGAGGCTGATTTGGGGAGGTGGAGTTGGGGGGTAAGGAAAGGAAATGACTAAGCATGCACCGACAACAAGAAGTAAAGATTTAACTGCAGAGGATACAGGATGCGAGACAAAGTAGCAACCAAGGGCACATTGCCCTTCTGGAGGCTAACAGCCTAGTGCTTGACGTGCTACTTGATATAAAGATTGATGGTGTGAAAAGTTCTTGGTCAAGATTGAGTCTTAATCAGGTCCTGGGTGACAACTTGTAATTAGGAGACATGCTTAGATCATGAAAGTGATGCATCCAGTGGTGGGGCTCCAGATTGCGACGAACTGAAATTTTATTCACAGCCCCTCCCCCTTCAAAGCCTGTATAGTTCTGGGCTACTGTAGAAACTTGAAAGATGAGAGGACCCGCCCCCATGTAGATAATAATTATTTTATGGTTATGAAAAGTTAACAGCTTTTATTTTTTTTAAATTCTCAATTAATGAAATCTTTGTATGTGTTTCTTTCAAGGTTGCGGATCACTACGGCTACACAGCCTCATTCGCAGCAATCTGTGATGCTCGGTGTGTTTTTGACTCAGTTCTATCACCACTAGAATTAACTTTATGATTCATTTTTTGCTACAGTAGGTTTTCCGTGAAATCTCTCCAGACAGATTTGTCTACATATTCAATATACCAAAAGTGTCACCCAGTTATTTATTGTTGGTTTGTTTGTTTGTTTATATTTTGAAAGTTAGTCCAAGGTTTCATTCATTCATTTGCTAAACCATTTGCTAAATCTCAGCCGACCCCAGGAGAACGCAGGGTGCACTCTGAACCATCAATCCATCGCAGAGCCAACACACACACACACACACACACACACACACACACACACACACACACACACACACACACA
>JAOUQZ010000019.1:18971681-18988779 GCA_028564935.1 Neosilurus hyrtlii
TATATATATATATATATATGGAGGGTTTTTTTTCAAGTACAGAATTTTATTTATTTTTTTTTTTTACTTCACCATTTTGGTTTTCTGTACTCACAGTATATGCACTGATATCCCTGTAGTAGAGGAGCCAATCAGATTGCACGATTGCTCGTATCCAGTGGGTGTGGATATTATAACTTAATAATAGGTATAGTTAAGATTTGTTCAGAGAAAAATAAATATTCCGGTACCTAAAAATGCTTAGAAAGCCTAGAACTTGATTTTCTAGTTAGCTAAAATTGAATCAGCAAGCTGGAATGGACGCTTTAACCACGTTAACTAGTTAGCTAATTTATAAAACTTAATTAGCTAGCTAGGAAAACTTGCAAATTAAAAAAAAAATAGCTGCCTCATGTTCACAAAGCATATGTTTGAGATCCGATGACGAATTTTTGAACTATAAAGAAGGATTATAATGCCGTGCAAAAGTTTAATCACCCTACTTTTTTAAATTCGCTATAGTTTTTTTATGTTGCAGAGGAAAAAATAAAACTTTTTAACTTTTACTTTTTTTAATGTTACTTTTAATACTGGTTAGAGCTATTTGTAATATTAGTTTTAAATCTAAAAAGATTTAACCTTTTTTATTGTATTACTGTATTTTTGAAGTTTTTTTGTGCTTTCTCTCATCCTGTATGCATGAACAGCTCCAGCAAATGACCAACATCTTATGTTAAATGTAAAAAAATATATATTATTATAATTATAATTATTATAGTACTTCTGTACACTTCAAGCATTTACCATATATAGTAAATCATGAGCAGAGAAAAATCTGGTTCACACCAGCTTAAGCTTATCCTGGGAACACTGAGTGTGAGGTGGGAATAAAAATTATATAGAAATCAGAAGAGAGGAAATATATTTTAATATCCTGATAATCTTAAAGTTGGAGTTAAACTGGAGAGCTATTAAAAGTGACGGAATATTACTAACAACCAAATAAAAAAAAAAAGGAAGAGAAGAATAAAATGATCCATCAAAGCATATTAGGAAAATAAACCACACTCAGACTTACAAGCCGTTTCATACGCAGGAAAATACTTCCCCATGAAACCAAATCACATCAATTAAAAGATAAAAACGTTATAAAAGAATCCGGCACAGACATACGGAATGAAAACAGCTTTAATTATCGAACCTTTTAGCACAAAATGGTTTTATTTTTGTAAATGTCACATGGCCTACAACAACTTCAACTTAGTTTAGAGATTTTCTTCACTTAAATGCCACCCAATTATCTTCTCAAACTTGAGTACCACATAAAGTCTCTGCAAACCCTTGTATTTATTAGTTTATCTATCTATCTATCTATCTATCTATCTATCTATCTATCTATCTATCTATCTATCTATCTGATTGTTTGTTTATTTATTTATTTAACTGAAGAGCTGCACAACATTTCAAAATCAATTAAGGTTTTAATCAATGAATGCCAACACCTGTAGCGCAGAGGGACAATGAAAAATGCCAACGCCAAATTAATTAAGTCAAAAGGGTTTCCCGGTAATCTATCCGAAAACAAATCCGATGATGATCACAGAAAGGAAATGGAATCAAGATTCTTTTTGGAAGAGAATGCGTTGGTTATCTGTATGTGAGACAGCGGAGAAAGAGAGAGATGCTGAATTTTATAAATCCAGCTGGATGTTAATGAACACTGCAAAAAAATTAATTTTACACTGAGGGTGTTGATTCAACACTGGGGATTTTGCCATTTTGTGTAGCTCATATGGTGCAGTGGATAGCCTAATTAAAACAAAAGCATCCTTATGGCTCACAGTGGGCTTTCCATGTCGAGAGAATATAGAAATATTTTGTTGGTTAGGAAATTAAAGGTACAAAACATACTGATGTCACTAAGCTACTCCTACTCAATTCATAATTATTTTTAATGATGAACAAAAACCAATGAAGCAAGCCTTGCGAACATGAACATGAGCACCACCTCCATTATCAACAGAAAGCTAAAGTTAGCTAGCCAAATACTGTTACGGTTTCAAGTAGCTAGCTAGCTAGTTAGCACATATTAATTCATACAAGCTTCTAGCTAGCTTATAAAGACACGTCTTACACATTATTTTGCTTGTTACCCATAAACTCAGATATATTTAATGCACTCTTCTTAACATCTAACCTACCGACCAAAATCAGCGATCTGGCTAGCGCTAGTCGACTCAGCTAGCTAACCGCTTACCTGTACAGGTGTTGGCAGGTTAGATGTGAGACTCCAAGATCTTCACAGGTTTTGGGTCACGTACGTCAATAATACGCCGAATAATTTCAAACTGAACTTATAGGATAGATAACTGAACTTATAACAGATAGATTGGGTCGGGGATCGATGCTCATTGGTCTACGCTGTCTCCTAGTGCTAAACGTTTGGAAAAGTGTGCAGTTGTTTTTTTGTCATGAAAAAAAATTTTAATTGGCACTTAAAAATGTTTTTTAATTTGAGTTAAGGGTCTGCGCACATTCCCCTATCAGCAAGAAGCACGTGGGTTCACGTCCCGAGCTTGGGCATTTCTGTTTGGAGTTTGAAGCTTACGTGGCTCCAGCCTCCCTGCAAACCCTAAGTAGGTAAGTGAGTAAATTAACTTACAGTCTTCCAGAGTTAATTTTGTAAATGCTACTGAAGAAATGGTGTGCAAAATAATAAGTAAATAAATAAATAAAATAAACATAACAGATATGATAACAAATGAATAATAATAACAGTAATTATGTACACCGCAATATCTCAAAAAAGAAGCAATGAAGAAATGATCTTTTACAACATAACACTGCTATATCATACGAAGGCGTGGATCCTGACATGATTGATAGCCTTGGTGATATGCTGGTCCTTGGCACTGGTAGGAGGGGGCGGGGCCTACCAAATAAGATGTATCTGCCTGACTTCAGCTCCTCTCTCTACTGCGTACTCTGGCTCCAAAAGTTTGACAGCATGGACGCAGTGTTTTGGCCTCATTTCTCTAAATATTGCTTAAAATATATTATTATGATGCTTTTAGTCCAAACTGATGTACAAACTTGTGCAAATATTACAGGAATGAAACGGACTTTAAGTGCTTCCCAAACTTCCTAAAGCACTTTAACATCTCAGAAATATCAATATTTTATTTAGTATATTAAGGAAGGGGATTGGTGAGTATACTGTATAATAAGAATAACGTTTGTAGTACATTAAGCAGAAATGGAAGCTTTATGAGCGTCCTGAATTATAAAGGATCTTCAGATTTGTAGACACTGCAATGTTTTAAAGACTGATGATAATGTTCAGGGCGTTCCTGTCACATGTCTCTGTTCAGTGTACAGCAGGAATCAAAAAGGACTTCTGGAGTGCAATATCAGCGACATAGTGTTCATGGTCCAAATATGATAAATTAGCACTTTAAATACTATTTCAGGCTGTCAGTACACCAGCATCTGCTCATGATTATTGATTTTTATGATGCAGGATGACAGTAATAATAACATTTATGTCAAACAAAATAAATTTGAGCGTCTATCACGTCTGATTAAAGCTGTAAGCGATGTACTATAAAGTGAATTTTTTGTAGATTAGAACCGTTTGTTTTTAAGAAGTTGTAGATAGACTTTTGTTAGTTATGTTTCATACAGCAGGCATGTTTATCATCAACATTAACCAGGGTTGCCAGATTCTTCCTTTCTCAGCTGTGTGTAGAAATGCACCTGGGACAAAGACTGTCACGTGTGCATTCCTGGTACCGCCGGTAGACATGACGGCTGCGACGTTTCTGAGTTTCTCAGGCAAGCGCATATTTCTTCCAGCGATATTTCTACGAGAGACCGCCCCAAAACGGTCACAGAATGGCCGGTGCCATCCCATCTGCAGTTCTCACGTATCAGCGGCCTACGCTGGTGGGTTTGTTCTCTGTGTTATTGTGCTTCGTGGTGCTCCTGATTGTTCAGTGTAGAGAATAATAATCAGAGAGGCATTTCAAACATGACCCGAAACCTTGCATCAGATCTCAGCTTTGATGGACTGGATGAGAAATGACGAAGTGTTTAAAATGTCGAAGGCGTGAAGTATCGGAGACTTCTAGTCATGTGAAAGGAAACACATATCAGGGTTTATAGAGAATTTGGGTTTCCTTTTAACTATTGCTAGCCAATCTTGGATATCTGTGAGATGTCTGTCCATGTATGTGGAAGAGGGCGCATAGCGCGTTCGTCTGCGTGTCCGACATAAAAGGTTTGATTGCAAAAGTATTTACCCCCTGTGTTGAAATATTTATTTGTTTGATTGTTTGTTTATTGGATTAAAAAATGATATATTGTAATAATGAATTCTACATTTTTCTGTTTACTGTTACAGCAGAGGAAGAGTGACAGCAAGGTGGCGTTGTGGTTAGCACATTTACCTCTAAGCAAAAAGCTCTTGGGTTCGAGTCCCAGGCTCAGTGAGTTCATTTCTGTGTGGAGTTTCCATGCTTTCCCTGTGATTGTGTGGGATTCCTTCAGGCACTCCGGTTTCCTCCCACAGTCCAAAGACATGCACATTAGGTAATTGGGTGTTCCAAATTGCCCCTAGGTGTGAGTGTAAATGGTTGTGTGTGTTGGTCCTGCGATGGACTGACAAGCTGTTCTTCGCCTAGAGTTGGCAAAGATGGGCTCCAGCCTCCCCTCGACCCTAATAGGATCAAGAGTTTCGGCGAACAAATGAACAGATGAATGAATGTTTTGCCCCCTAGTGGATTAATTCAGACTAGCACTTGTAACATACAATCTTTCATTTGTATTACATGGCCTAATTTATTTTATAATTCTTTTAAATTACACCTTTTATAGAAACAATCACAGGTCACAGTCTCTATATTTGACCCCCTGCTTTAGGATATTCAAAGCCTGATTAAATTCTGAAATTTGTTACAACACTTTCACTCAGTCTTTTGCTGAAGTCCTATTAGAGTCGCATGGAGGCTCATCTCAGCCCACACTGGGTGAAGGAAGGGTACACCCTGAAGCAGTGCTGGGCCAACCCACGCACACAATCATTCACACTCACATTGCCCAGGGGCTATTTTAAACAGCTAATTAGCCTATTGTGCGTGTCTTTGGACTGTCGGAGGAAACCGGAGAAGCCGAATAAAACCCATGCAAGCTTGGGGAGAATATGCAAACCGAGACTTGAACCCAGGACCTTCTTTTTCTGAGTCTGTTAGTGTAGTGCTAACCACTACGCCGCCATGCCGCCCGTGGCTGGTGATTTTGTAGGCTAATCGGAAAGCTCCGGAAACTGGATGACAGAATTTGGAAATACGCCATTTTCAGATGTCATTGCAGCAATCTCCAGGCCGCCACGTTGACCTGACATCACGCACTGAACTCAGGGGTTGAGGAGATCTTCCTGGTTTCCCGGGTAGCGTTCCTGACATGATGGGGCATATTTTTATTTGTTTGTTTGTTTATTTATTTATATATTTTTGTTTCCTAGTCAACCGAGACAAAGCAGTGCGAGGAAAGCAATACTGGCAGATTAAAAAGTCGACTATGACAGAGAAGAGACTGGCTTAACAACACAAAGAGCCCGAATCATCCCAAAGGCAGAAAGACCACGGGTCGTAGCTCACAAGTCACAAACTGTAAAACGGTCCTGCCTTAAAGCTTCTGGAAAGTGTGCCACAACAAATCGGTGTTTATTCTCGCTCCAGAATCCAGACGACTTTCCAAAATAGCAACAGTGACACCTACAGACATGGAACGGACAGAGTCTCTCTGAATACTGAGCTTCAGATAAACTTTTTACTTCTGATATTCCAAAAAATATATATATTTTTAAATAAATAACAAAATTTACAAAAATTTATCCTAAACAAATAATCAATCTTAACCATCGCAGAAGATCAGAAGGTTTAACTGGCCTGGCGTTCCAACATTATTTGCACACACCCGAATCCAGAGTGGCATGGTGGCGCAGTGGTTAGCATGGTCGCCTCTCACCAAAAAGGTCCCGGGTTTGATTCCCGGGCTCGGGGCGTTTCTGTGTGGAGTTTGCTTGTTCTCCCCGTGCTTGTATGGGTTTCCTCCGTGTACTGCAGTTTCCTTCCACACCCTAAACACATGTACATTAGGCTGATTGGCTGTTCCAAATTGCCCCTAGGAGTGAGAGTGAGTACACTGGCCCTGCAATGGCCTGGTGAGCTGTCCTGGGTGCTTCACCCAGGCTTGGCTGAGATGGGCGCCAGCCTCCCCACGACCCTAATTAGAATTAAGCGGCCTAGAAAATTAATGAACAAATATCCAGTGTGTCTTACATTCATGCTTTTTTTATACAACTGAGCAATTGAGGGTTAAGGACCCAAACCACGATCTTCGGATCAGTAATCCAGAGCCTTAACCACTGAGCCACATACAAAAAAAAAGAAAAAAAATCATAAGATGAATGCTACCCAGCACATCCCCCTCACAACAAGGAGGTCCCGGGTTTTCCCCATGCTTGCATGGGATTCCTCTGGGTATTGTGGCCTATGCCCAATAGGATAATAGGCTGCTCCATATTGCTTCTAGTGTGTGTGTGTGTGTGTGATGGTCCTGCGATGAAATGGCGAGCGGTTCTGGGTGTACCCTGCCTTCACCTAGTGGCGGCTGAGATAGGCTCCAGCCTCCTCACGACCCTAGTGAGGCAAATGGAAGCCATCCAAGCCCATATTGTTATCTGTGCTAGTACACAGTAGTATTTACTATCTGGAACAAATTATTAACCAGTTTGAGCACCAATAATAAATATATATTTATTATTAATAATAAATATTATTGTAATAGTTATCATTCCTCATCGTTATACTTTCTCTGCTGTCTTTATATTCAAAAATATATCAACAGATCACTTCCTTTCCTCCGTATCATCCTTTTATTCTGTCAGATTTGAAAAGCAAGTGGAAACATTGACAGTAATTGGATGGCAAACGCATTCTTTATGCACCGCCTCTGGACTTCCTTTCTCTGTCACTTCTCCTCAGATCATTTTATTTGTAGGTTACACGGAGAGGTTCGAATTATTTCTCCCAGGCAGGGCTAAGGGAAAAAAACAACAACAAAAAAAAGAGCAATAAATGAACAGGGAAAGTATTTTTGTGTTTTGCTCTCAAGGGCAGCCGGGCTTCTGGTTTAGGCTAAAAGCAGTCCGGGCCGGATTTATTTGGGAGGTCATTGTAATTTATTATTCTATTACAGTATGATTGGATTCTTAATTCTTTTGTAATTGCAGAGCTCTGATGGGCATTCCTGCTATGCACAGGTATGGTGCATGAGTATTTGTACACATTCTTCGTCAATTCGTCAATTCGTCCTAATTATTATTATTAGTAGTAGTAGCAGTCATTTTGCTTCTGTACACCAACACAGTAAATTTATCATCATCATCACCATCAACATCCTGGGCAAGGGGCTCCAAGGCAAGCACCTGGCGGTCAGGTGTCTGCTCAAGGAGCCCGGCCTGGCCCAGCCCGAAGAGAAGATATGTTGGATATGGATATGGCTCTCAGTATGTTTTCCAAGTAGGTGACAGTGCAAGTAAAGAAGGCCATCATTAGACTGAGAAAATAATAAAAACACCTTTCACAAAGAAAGCAGAAATATTAGGAGTAGCCAAAAGAAGGAATATACGAATGAGCTCCATGGAAGATCACTATACTGGATGATCATATTTGTAAAAGAAAATCCATTCTCAACATCCCCTCACTCACTATCACTCACTTGCAAAACCGCTTCCTCCTATTAAGGAGGCTGGAGCCTATCTCAGCCAACACTGGGCGAAGTACTGGGCACACCCTGAACAGCTCGCCAGACCATCTTAGGGCAACGCACATACAACACTTCACACTCTCATTTACACCCAGGGGTAATTTGGAACAGACAGTTGACCTAATGTGCATATCTTTCGACTGTGGGAGGAGACCAGAGTACCTGGAGGGAACCCACACAAGCATGGGGAGAACATGCAAACCACACACAGAGACAGAAACGCTACAGCAGAAATCATAAATATCCTTCACAACATGTCACAGCTACTCGAATCAATTCACTGTCATGTCAAAAGAGAACAGTAACCCGTGATGTCATAGCTCAGTTCTGTGGTCTCCTGGAACATGGGGATAGTGCAGGCCTCGGAGTTGAAATTGGGGCCAGAAGATGGCATTTTATTCGGGAACACTACAGACACCATGATGAAAAGTTCCTCGCCTCGGGAGTCGGCTAGCTTCGCACGAAGAGCACGGAACTGTCAGGAAATTAGAAACTCTTCACAACGCCATGGTTAAAAGGCTGCTTCCCTTTTCACACACGATCACTTTTACACTTTCACATAAAACAGAGCTGACTGGGATTTCATGCTTGGTGTGTTTTATGGCAACGCAGAGATGTGATGTGATCCTCTGACTCAAGACAAAGGGTTTTTTTCCCTTTTTCAGAAGAAGTGTCGTCACCTTGCAAGCTTCCTTAAAAATGAAATTTGCAAATATTCACCAGAAGATTTCCTCCCTTCCCACACTGTTAGAGAAAGCAGGTCGGGTTTCACCGCCAGGCTCATCCTAATTTAATGAAGGGAATAATGAAACTTTGCGAAGTGGCTCCGAGGGCTCATTAAAGGCCGGCGGGATTCAGAGGCGTGATTTGGTTCACCGAGAACAAAAATCGACTCCAATGCGGTTTTTATGAAGAGGAAATTTTGGATGCGGTGGTCTTCTAACCATTCTAACAGAACGTGCTAACCACTGTCAATTTTAAAAGGCAACGATCATAAATCAGTTATTATTGTTATTAGAAAAAAAAAAAAAAAAAGAAATCTTTTTAATAGTCCTTCTCTACACATCGCAGGGTCAACGCACACATCCATTCACTCACACCTAGGGGCAACTTGAAACAGCCAATAAGCCTAATCTGCATGTCTTTGGAGTGTAGGAGACCCACAGACGCATGCAAACACCACACAGAACCTCCGTCACCGAGCCCAGGACCTCTTTGCTGTGAGGCAGTCACCCTAACCTTTTTTGCTTCTGCATTTTTTGGTTCAACACATCAGACTTTCATTCATTCATTTTCTAAGCCGCTTAATCCTAAATAGGGTCGCGGGGAGGCTGGCACCCATCTCAGTCGACTCTGGGCGAGGGCAGGGTACACCCTGAACATGTGCATGTTTTTGGACTGTGGGAGGAAACCGGACTACCCAGAGCAAGCCCACGCAAGCCCGGGGAGAACATGTACACTCGACACAGAAACGCCCTGAGCCCAGGAATCCAACCCAGAACCTTCTTGCTGTGAGGTGGACGTGCTAACCACTACGCCACCCACACACATCACATTGTTTCTTTATAATGGATTTTTTTTGGATTTGTTAAACACAGAAGTCAGTTTCAGAAATCTGCTGCAGTCTACCATCCACATCTGAGAGGTGCAAGTCTGATTGTGTTCAAGCTAAAGGGCACCCGGCGAAATAATAAACCGGGCCAAAGCGCCATGAGATGTTTGAATGAAAAGGCATCGTCCCGGTACTCATCATCGCGGTAATGAAGAATGTCAGGGACTGAAATGTCACCAGTGGAAAATGTCATGTAGAGCAGCACCGCTCAGTCGAAGACGATCACCCGTTCCCAGAAAATACGCTACATTATTGTACCTGTAAGGGCACAACTGCTTGTGACCGGAGCTGGGGGGGGACCGGAGGCTATCTCAGTCATCCAGTCACAGTATTGCAGGGCAACACACATACCACCCTTCACACCCGCACTCACACTTATGGGCAATTTGGAACAGCCACTTAGCCTACTGTGCAAGTCTTTGGACCGGAGGAAGAAACCAGAATACCCAGAGGATTCCCACACAAGCTGCGGGAGTAGTTGCTGAGCACGGGACCTTCTTGTTGTGAGGCAGACGTGTTGGATAGCCTTCATCATATTGTTTTTTCCTGGTGGGACGAAACCGGAGTTCCCGGAGGAAACCCACACAAATTCCACACAGAACCCAACTCCTTCTTAACATGAGGCAGACGTGTTAATCACTACCCAACTGTGCCCAGCTTTCCCGCCGGAATAATTAGCCCTGGAGGGGTATATTAGTGTCGGTTGTACCTTGAGGAAGACAAAATGACCAGGAACCCTTGTATATTTGTAATAACTTTATTCTGGTGCTATTTACATAAACAGAAGAGTTCCTGCAGGATGGTTATGTTACAGCGAGTGGATGATGGTGCGGTTCTTCAACCCTTCTATGTACTCCTTGGCCTGGTCAAACGGCGTACTCTGCTCCAGTGTAGGAGGCGGGCCCTCCACCAGCTTTACGAAGTAATGACAGTACACTTTGTCCATGATGCCGAACATGCCTCGTCCGTGGTAGCGGATACGTTTGAGGTACTGGCCTTTACCTGAAAAAGACTCGGCTGAAAAAGACAGGATAAAGGTTAGTGCTGCGATGATTTTGGGACTGAAATAAGGATTGTGAGGATGACCTCGTCTTCCGAGCTCTTTCCTCGGGAAAGTCTCATAAATGAAGAAATGATTCATAAAACCTTGGAAACATCGATATGATCAGAAACAGGTCTGTGTGATAGAAATTTCATTTTCCGCTCACAATTTCAAATGACATGGAAGTGAAAAGAAGGAGAAATATCGTTCCCGGTCTTACAGGTTTAAGCGGTCGGGGACGATGGAATAATGACAGCAGCTGTGTAGTCGGGGACGGGCGCTTATGAAGCAGAGACAATTACATGGATGATGGATTTGCAGGAGATTCTGTAGTGATGTGCGTTTTAAAAAGGAAAAATCCCTTTTACGTCTCAGCCGTCTGACGCCCGCATGGACGCCGTTTCCCCTTTCAATCTATTGTTTCAAGTTTTTCACCATGTCTGAGCGTTAACTGGGGCGAACGAGTGAAAACAACGGCGACGAGAGCACTCGGAGAGTGCAATGGGCATTGGAACATGGGCTTTCTCTTTGAGTGACAGATCGTACTAACGAGCGCTGGCAACTCGGGACATCGGAGTAGAAGTCACCGGATATGATGAAGTTATATCATGTTGAGACGATTAATATCATCACATCACACAAACCTTCTGCGGCCACGTGCATGAACCTGATAACCCACAGATTCATGAAAGTGAGAAAATTTAATCGGAATACAATAATCTGTACGCTTCTTCTCAGGCAACCAGACACGGATTTTAGGATTATGATGGCTTTATAAGTATATATGTGTCCCGCTAATCCGAAAATTACACTGAGGCGATTTTCAACTGCCGAGCAAATTCAGTTCAATTCAATTCAGTTTTATTTGTGTAGCACTTTTTACAGTTGACACTGTCACAAAGCAGCTTTCCATAGTAAATTAAAAAAAGAAAGCAGCGGCACAGTGGCATAATGGTTAGAACTTTTGCCTCACAGCAAGAAGGTTCTGGGTTCAACTCAGGTGCTGACTGAGTTTCCATGTTCTCCCCATGCTTGCGTGGGTTTCATCGGGATACTCCGGTTTCATCCCACACTCCAAAAACATGCACAGTAGACAATTAAAATAACACCCCTGGGTGCGAGTGTCAATGGTTGGGGGTGTGTTGCCCTCCGATGGCCTGGTGAGCTGTTCAGGGTGTACCCGGACCCTCAGATGGGCACCAGTCTCCCCGCGGCCCTATTTAGGATTCAGCAACTTAGAAAATGAATGAATGAGAATTTAAACGTTTCTTCTACAAACCCTACAAATCCCTAATGAGCAAGCCTGTGGCGACAAAAGGAAAAACTCCCTCAAACAAATACAGAAACATGTACGTGGGAGCATGAGGGTTATCAGGTTCACGCATGAGGCCACGGCTTCTAGATCAGAAAGATGAACGATGGGGCTTCACATTCCGAGTGAATCTGACACGAGTCTCAGGATCGAAACACTCACCCACATACAAATTAGACTTATATTCCACGTTGTGGTTCCTCACCGCCATTTCCTGGGCTTCCAAAAGGACCTGTCATGCAAAATCAGGTTTCAATTTAAGTCCTTCGTGTCCACGTCGAACAGTTTGCAGGTGCTGATCACAGAGTCACAGATACAGAGAAATTGTTCCTCAGTTACCTCTTTGATGATTCTGGCTCCTTTCTTATCATTGAACTCGAGCTGAGCGAGGGCCTGGTCGATGGTCATACCTCTGATCTGTCACAGGAGAAGAAACTCATTGTTAGTCGATGAACTATAAAGTGAGGGTGAGCTTTGTTTAAAGCATGATCTCTTTACAACGTTTAAGAATAATTACAAAAATACGACAGCACTTTAAAGTTCCCCAATCACTAGGAATATGTGTTTTATCCTTTTTTGTCAGTTCACGCTGGATGAATATAAAGGTGTCCTGGTGAAACCATCCCAGCTCACGGGCTCAGTATCTCTTATTCACCTGCTCTACATCAAGTTTTGATTCTAAATCTGTTTACAATAACGATAACAACAGTGAGACGGTGTGGTGGAGGAACGATCATGTGCATGTGTGACAATTTGGTGGTGCAAAGAAAAATAAAAAAGATGGTGATGTTATTAATATCATGGCGGTCACTGCAGGGATCATTAACACTCGTGTACAGGAGGAAACTAATGGTTTAAGGATAGTTTCATTGTGGCCAATCCCATTTTATTTACAAGAGATACCACTGTACTTCATCTTTATTTAATTACACCTGGGAACGTTAATACACACCACGTGTTGACTTTCTGATCATCTTCCATTCACTATAAAATTAGATCATTTCCAAGATGTCTTTACTGACAATGCTGTCATGAAACGGATCGTACCAATTTCTTTTTTTTTTTTTTTTTCACCGTCCACCGAGACCCTCTCTTAATTTCCTCAGTTTCTGATGGAGTAGTGGGCATTACTAGGAGAATGCTGCTTTTAAAGTTTGTCGGAAATAGCCCAGGTAGGAGATGAGCACACATGAATGCCACCACACTGCCGAAAACTAAAATGGTGACATTTTAAGTAGTAATTTTGCAAGTAAACATTTCAGTACAATTATAATTCGGATCGTTGGTAATACAAGAAACTGAAAGCACAAATAAATGTCAAACTAAATGCACACAAGCTCAAAAGGTGCATTTCAGACGTCCTGCAGTGTCTTGTGTCATACAGTGTCTCTTACCAACTTAGCCAGGTACCACATCTTGTCTTTGCTGTACTTAATCTGGCGTCTGCAGTGATGGATCTCCTGAAAACATCATTCACATACAGGAGTAAGCTCAATGACACCAAAAAAATAAATCATGTAATCAGAAATGGGTGACTGACGGCCGGTCTGCGGGGCTCATCCTTCCCCTGAGGGGGGTACAAGATGCGGTTTTTCCTCTCCCAGTTCTTGTTGTTTAATGGTGCACTGGTGTGAAGACAGGAGATCTGGGACAACGGTGTGAGAAACCTGGAGCACAAAATCACACATCTGTCATCACACAACAAGTAAAGTTCTACAGCTTTTCTATAGCACGTAGGGTTTTGTTTTTTTATTTTTTTCCAAAAATGCCAAAAATGTTCCATATTTCTCCAGTGCACTTTAATTCTTATTATTAATTCTGAACATTAATCTTTAGAAATATTTTCATAATTTTATTATTATTAACTTAAAAAACCTCAAAGGAAACATCCTATGTTTGTAAAGTTCAATAAAAATATCCAAACCAAACATATGATCTATATTTCTAATCTGGTATTAAAAACATCATCTTTGTCCTTGATGCCTGTTGGTACTTATCTGATATTGTGGAGTCATTTACACACCTTGAATTTGAAAACTGTCCAAACAAACGGCTGAATAGTGTAGCACCTGTAGAAAAAAAAAACATTTTAAACATAAATATTCTCACACAAATCGATTAAAATAACAATTGATGTATAAATATTAGTGTATTCTTACCACTTGCTGTCATAACGTTGGCCGCCATGTTGGAACTAAATCAACACCTTTTCCGGCAGTGTCGCAAAGTGACTAGCTTTTGTTAGCCACTTGTATGAAAGCTATTTTGACAAATATAATACTTCACAACGTCGAATATAAATACGTTTGCGCGCTTGATATTTTATGAACACCAAACGTTACATTTTAAATAATTACGATTTTGATTAACTTGTTAATTTCAGAGTTTATTTTATTTTACGACGTCTCTTACTGCTTGACGGCACTGTGGATAGACGCACAGAGCGTCATTTTCCCCCCACCCGTATTCCTATGTCCCATTCTGATAGGTTGGTGGTGCACCGTTTGCAATTTGATTGGACACGATTTCAGGAACAGCCGTGTATATGACGTTTTAGCCAATCCAAGGTTAGAAGGCGGGTTTTAGACAAGACGGGTGTGATGACAAGAAAGCAGCATGGGTGAATGAGAAGTGTAGTGTAGAGTTTGTGCCTGTGTGCTGAAAGAGGTTGGTATTGGTCTTGAAGTTTTAATAATTGGCCTGTCTGGGAAATAATCAACCGGGATGCACGAGCGGCTTCTTCCTGCTTCGCCGAACTGGTACTGCTCGCGCTGTAGCGACGTGAACAGCCTGGGTGTGCTGGGTTTCGGAGCTAAAAGCTCGGTTTACCTGCTGAAAGTCGGCGCATCTTCTGCTGCCGTCCTCGGTATGAAGCTCGCTGACTCGGTGCTCTGGAAGGTTCATGCCTGTCTCCATGCTTGTAGTCTCAGGATCATCATCACTGTCGTTTCTTTATCCGCAGGTGAACTCAGGGGTCACACCGAAAGAGTTTCTGGCTTCTCGTTTTGCAGACATGATGGGAAAGAAAACGTTTGTGCGAGCAGTTCAGATGATAAAACAGTCAAAATCTGGGATGTGGATCAAAAGATGGTTTTAGAGGAACATAATGTCCACCAGGTAGGACTGGTACAGGTGTCTCATCTCATCTCTACTTTAAAGGCAGAACTTGTATGAGGGACCATGTGGGTGGTAAGGGGGTTGAGAAATGACCCCATGCCAACTGCCCAAGTGTGTATAAGAGCCCCACCTGGGTTATATCTGAGCTGCATGGGCCTAATTGTGGCATCTTAACTTAACAGCCCACTTGGATCATCTAAGTGTATCCCAGATGGGTCCCCCATTGCGTCCTTGTTGGGTTACTAATGGGAAATACATTTTAGTTTAGACTTAACACTTTAGTCCTAGCCAGGACTAAACTTTTTGGATTATCTCCACCACCAACCAGGGAGGGGTGAGAACAAACATGTGGCTTCTCTGTGACACGGGATGTTGCTACCTGCATCTTTACAACTTGCTGTACGTGCATATTCAGGTGCAGCCTAACGCACTAGGACAGAAAGTGCTGCCCCCTATTGAAACAGAATCAACGCCAGTATCCTGTACATAACGTTCAGTTCTCTAGCCCTTCCATATACCGGCCGGTTCTAGAGAAAGCAGAACCGGTTCCATGCCACCATCTTAATGGTGGAAATGAGCGATTATGCGACACATTTGTCGAGTTCATTCGTGTTTCATGAGCGTTCAGGATTTGGGAACGGGGAGTTCTTGGCCAGGGTGAAATGTTACGTGACCCTGGTCTATGATTATATACCGCTGCATTCAGAAATAAAAATTATTATAAATCATTAAAATCATATCAAAAAAATGGTGGGTGAAAAAAATCAGGAACCATGACATGCAGTCTGTGTCTCCTAAATACCCATAATGCTGTTTTTAGAAAGTAGGGTGTTCCTTTATACACTGAGGAGCATCTGACTTACGAAGTTATTGTGGTACTGAAAGTGTGTGTGTGTGTGTTCGTGCGCGCACAGAACACTATCTCGGCCCTCCACTGGTCTCCGGCGCAGAAAGGGTTACTGGTATCTGGAGATGAGAAAGGGATTGTGGTGTGTCATTGGTTTGGCAGAGGAGACACTCGCAGCTTCTTCCCTGAACCCAGAACCATCTTCTGTCTGTCCTGCTCGCCTCACGTGGAGAACTTCGTCGCTGTTGGGTAAGAGTTCACCTAGACGAGTGTGTCAGATCTGTGATGGTTTCTAATGGACTTGATTGGCTCCCAATCAATGCACCACAGTCACAATGTTCCCATGGTAACAAATGAGGCGTCTTTTTGTCACGAGCATTTTATAATCGTCTGTCTTGTCTTTAAGTTACAAGGATGGAATGATTGCTCTAATAGACATCAGCAAGAAAGGAGAGGTGATCCATCGTCTGCGAGGTCACGAAGAGGAGATCCATGCTCTGGCCTGGTGTCCCGATCTCCACGAGGACCCACTGTACACACGTCCCGAGGATGCTGCTGGTATTGTATCTTCTTAAAGCTTTTCAGCCAGATGTTTGAAGCTCTTCATGAACGTTTTAGCTATTTTTCTCTGCAGATGTTTCCAGCGTGCTGGGAGAAGTCGATCAGGCTGGTTACCTCGCTTCAGGTAGTCGGGATCAGACGGTTAGAATTTGGAGCACGGCACGAGGCAAAGGTCAGGGGGTTTTGTTGTTTTGTTTTTGGTTTTTTAACAGATGCAGATATTTTTGAAAAAAAATTGAGCCCTACAATAAATAGGAACCAAAAATAACAAATCTATCACAAAAATGTAAACTGTCTAAACCTTTTCAAGGATAAATTATTTAAACGTGCATGAAACAATGTTCCGTCCGTCCGCTTTGTTAGTAAATGTTGAAAAATGTGTAGAAATCACTTGCTAAATGCTAAAACCATTAAAGCCTGGTCTCCGGTTGCATAGAAGGAAAACAAAAAAAGAAAACACTTTGCAAATGTTTTTGAATTATTAATAAATTTGTTAGCCACGCCCCCAACACATTGTCACAGCCTTATAAATCCTTATAAGGTCAGTATCTTAGTGCACATAAAAAAGTGATGAAAGTGACATCCCTGGGTAATGCTATGTAAGGTTTTAGGGGCGGAGCTTGTGTTGTATGGGTTGGTTCATTGAGTAAAACAAAATAATTCTTATTAAACTCCAACCACTTAACAGTTAATTTTTTTTATTAGTTTAAAATAATTATATATAATAATATAATAATAAATATATATATATATATATATATATATATATATATATATATATATATCTATATATATATA
>JAOUQZ010000019.1:19000510-19020092 GCA_028564935.1 Neosilurus hyrtlii
GTTTTTTTTTTTTTTTTTTTTTTTTTTTTTTTTTTTTTTTTTTTTTTTTAGTATGCATTCACACTCGCACCTGCAGGAACAATAGTAGTGATGGCGATGCAAGTTGGCTGACGGTTTCCATAGCAATGTCATTCATTTATAACGTGCGTCGTATCCATCAGCATCCTGGTGTCCCTCCCGTCACGTGTTGCCTCCATCGCACACCACCACCACCACCAACCAGGGAGGGGCTTAAGCAAGCACATACTCCCTCCATGATGCCGCCACCCGCATCTTTACGAGCTGCTGTGCATGCACACTCTCCTCCCCCTTTGCACAAATTAGCATAATACAAGAATAATTTAATATTTATATCATAGAGAAATGGCAAAATCTAAGAAATTTTAGCTTTAGCATTAGCACTGACACTGGAGACTCCTTCCACAAATATTCAGTAAACATCTCCAGACTTCATCATATCATGTGCATGTGTTTATTCACTAATCCTCTCGTGTGTAGCATTAGATTCTGATATAAAATGTATATTACACCATAAAAGGCGGCACGGTGGTGTAGTGGTTAGCACGTCCAGCTCACAGCAAGAAGGTCCTGGGTTCGAGTCCTGGGCTCGAGTCCTGGGCTCAGGTGGTTTTGTGTAGCGTTTGCATGTTCCCTGTGCTTATGTGGGGTTTCCTCCGAGTACTCCGGTTTCCTCCTACAGTCCCAAAACATGCAGTTCAGTAGGCTAATTGGCTGAGCCCCTAGGTGCGAGAGTGAATAGTTGTGTGTGTTTGTGTTGGCCCTGTGATGGGCGAGCTGTTCATGGTGTACGCCGCCTTTATCCAGAGTCGGGGAACGAGTGAGAGGGAGGGAGTGATATAAAAGACGTATCAGATATATGATGTGTTTACGTCCTGCAGCTGTTGTCCCACGTGGCCTTGGACGTGACTCTCTGTGCGCTCAGTGAGCTGCTGGGTGATTGGAGTTCTCTGATAGAGGAGCTTGTGAGGGCTCTGACTCGCATCTTCATTACCAATCATTTTCCTCTCCTGGCTGAGACGTGCCAGCTCTTCCTTCCCGGAGGTAAAAGAAACTCGTACAGACGTCAGCTTTATTCGAACAGTACGCCGTCGTGATGTCTTAAAGCTGTTTTATTTTGCAGGTGTAAATTCCGTAGCGTTTTATAAACAGAAGCTGCTGAGTGATGAACGAAGTTTGGCCGCTGCCCGGAGTCTGGAAGCTCTCCTCCGTTACCAGCAGATGTATAAAAACTGGTGGGAGTGCAGCAGCTCCAGGCGCGCGGACGTCCTCCGAACGCCAGCAGAGAACGGAGACTGTGCCGATGAGAGCGACCACGGAGACACTGAAGACGTTCAGAGCTCTGGAGGACTTTTCAGCGAGGACTTCTGGGACGTTCTTATATCAGAGCCGCACGCTGCCCTCCAGTCTACACAGAGAGCTTTAGAAGCCACGCAGAACAGAGTGACCGCGCTCATCCAAAAACACCGCCCCCTTCAGGTGGAGTCAGGAGAGCACGCGGAGGAACACGACGGTTCGGGAGAGCCAGGGAGCAGGTAAGGGTGTTTCCCTCACTCTCACACCTAGGGGCAATCTGGAACAGCCAGTGCATGTCTTTGGACTGTGGAAGGAAACCGGAGTACCCCGATTGAACCCACGCAGGCACTGGCATTAAAGGTCACAGCAAGGTCAAGCAGCGTATATAAAGAGTTGTTTACTGAAGGTGTGCAGTAAGAGCTCTGGAGCTTTAAGGTTTCAACTCAGTGATTGAAAAATACAGAGCGAGAGAAATAGAAAAAATATGAACACAAACATGGACGTAAATAAACAGCTTCTGCCTCTTGAGTTGTATTTTAATAAACTTATAATCAAGTTTTTAAATATTATTTTTGTTTTTATTATTTAAACCCTGATGTTTCTTCTGTTTCTCTCAGAACTTTAGCAGATGCTGAATCTTTTCCTGTCCTGGTTGCGCAGGTCACCGAGCATCAGAAAAAACTCGCTGCTATTCCTGACCACATCAAAGTAAGTCACATACATGCGCACGCACACACACATAATCATATACACACACACGTGTATGTGTGTATATATAGAAATCGAGCGACTGATTGAACTAACGTGTATTATCTGACCAATCAGCCTCCAGAATTCTTGTGTAAATCACAAATCATGCTGAAGTTATTCTGTCTTGATTAGCTAAGATTTGTAGAAAATAAATCATAACGTCTAATCTGATCCAGCACTGTTACCATGGTAACTCTGTCTCATCACGGGTCAGAGCATGCACTTCTCAGAGCGGTGAGAATTGCACTAGTTACCTAACAGAGGATTCCATCGGTTTTGTCTTTTGTTCCAGAACTACGTCTTCCCCGATGTCCTGGAATGTTGTCTCGTCCTCTCGTACACGGAGAAGCACTTCGGTGGGATTCCACGTCGTCTCTGTGACAGGGCTTCGGCATTGCTGCTGACGTACGCGTCCGCGGGCTCGCTATTCAGAGCCCGGCAGACATTCGCTTCATGAAGCCACGACAGCACTTAGTGTTTCTGTTCCCTCCATTATAATTTACTTCTGTATTTTGGTTTAATTTGTAGAATTAATCACATGCACGGACAGATATAGTGTAAGGACTGAACTTTATTAAAGTTTTTTCCCCACAAAAAGTTACGAATTTTGATTTTTTTCTTTTTCTTTTTTGGAGGGGTGGATTATGACCCAGTTTAGATTTTGGAGCTGATCCGGAACAAATTCTGGATTTTTTTTTTTTTTTTACAGGATTCCTTAAAATTGTGAATGAAGTGTTGTATTACAGCAGGCCTAGCAGGAGGAGCTGTGTTCTTTCTGTTTGCTTGGCTTGGTAGAGGTTTGTGCTCTCTGGGTGCTTCTAAGGTGTACACGTTAAAGAAAAGGAATGTAAAACTATTAACATCCAAATAATAAAAAATGTAATTAGTAAAACAAATATTTGTAAGTTTAATTGATGCAGGCAGTTAATCATTTGCGTAATAAAGTCTTATCCAGAGGGGATAAGTGATCTATTTATATCTAAGAAGCAATGTTTATGTGATGTGTTAAAGTTTTATGCCGTAATATGTTAAAAGATGACGTATGCTAACCTCCCCCTGCTGCACTACACGATATACACCAACCCTTAATTAGTCAATGAATAAATTACCTTGTACACATCAGTAGAGAATAGAAAACAAACATTTTGCATTTCAGAATATTTGTGTATTAGCAGATATGTTGGTAAAATCTGAACTTACCAGAGTTATAACGCACTTACAACTGGTAAAGAGCACCGTGCTGTATGGTTCAGTGGAATATTTCTTCTGTTGCTTCTTTAAATCACCAGATCCTGGAAATGTTTCCTAAATCAGATTCGACCTTTAACTTTTAGATGAAACGCTTGAGACCCAAGTCGTATAAGTAAACCAACACACTTTACCAAGATCAACATTACTGCTGCAAAGCTTTCGAATGACTAATGTGGAACATCTGCTGTTCAGGTCCTGGTGAACGAGTCGTTGCTAATAGCAACATTAATGTTATAGCATAAAAGACCAAGTATGTTAATATAATCACGCAGACAAGGCTGAACCGCTACAGAAAATTCATCAATTAAAATCACATCAGACTGCAGTAACTAGAGTGAATCCACAAGGTCGAGGTTTCAATTTACTTTTAGAATTAATTCAGATTTTTTTAGATTTCATTTGTTAAAAGTATTTTAGTTTTTTATTGACTAGATTTGGTATAAATGATTTAACTGTGTAATACAACTATTTTTTTGGAAGTGACAATTGCAGCAGACTCTGCAAGGGGTGCTGTATGCTTACTTTCTTCAGCGTGAAAGAGGTTTGTGCTCTCCAAGTGCTTTTTGTTATAGATTTATTAATATATTTACTTACTTAAAAAAATTTATATTTAGTTTAGAATTCAGTTTTTGAATTTAAAGTTCTAATTTTAAAGTTTAACTAGGAGTTTTTTGTGATTTCTTTTGGTGGGAGGGGATTTTTAATTAATTTCATTTCAAGGTTTTTTTTAATTGAATTGAAGTCTTGGCTCTGAAATTTAATTTTTATTCTGTTAACTCTTTGTACTTTATTCTAATTAATTAAATGTAGCTTATAAATTTTCTATATTTCTTTTAAACAATTCCCTCTTTTTTTTTTTAGTTTGTCCTGAAGTCTGAGATTTTTCTAGGTTGAAAAAAAATAAGTGTGCAAAAATAAATGTAATATAAAATTCAACATTATATTTAGTTTTAATAAATATTTACCAAAATTCGGAAAAGAAATCTCAGAAATCTGCTTTTTTAACTCGGACCGCCGTTGCTGCATAGCGATAAACATGATTTTTTTAAAAAATTAAAAACAGTTGATAGAAAACATTTTAATATACAAGAGTTTCAAACATCGGATGGAATAAAAACAACACGTACCACAAACAATCTGTTTCATGGCAGACAACTTAAAAGACGTTGTGCACAGAACCAGTGAACCCCTGCACCTTATTCTGTATCAAAGATCTCCGGATTTAAAACCTTTTTTTTTTGGTAGGAAAAATGCTAAAAGATCCTTTCAGTTTTACATTTTAATACACAACACGTCGCAGCATAATTTAAAATGTCATAACACTGAACACCTCTGGCGTTACCTGAACCGCACCGGATCTCTTCGAGCCTCATTTTTTTTTGTTTCTTTGTTGTTGTTGTTTTTTTTTAAGAAAAGCAATCCTGAATACGATTGTGCCAAACTGCTGGTGGAGCGCATTAAAAATGCCGTGTATCCTGTTAGCTGTGAGATACGAGGTTCTAGCCCTGTGCTTAAAAAATATTTTTTTAGTTGTTTAATGCTGTAAAACAAAAGAATAAAATGTCTTGGAGGAATGATGCACTTGGTTTTGTCGAACGGGCCACATGTATCGGCAGAACTGGTTTTAAGACGACTGGTCATTTTCTTCATCATTCCAACGGAGATGAGGATGAGGGATGGAGGAAAGGAAGAATCTGCTTCCAGTATCTGCTTTACTCTGAGGGGTTAAAAACAAAGTGCGTGGTGGCGTCGGAGGTCAGTGCTTGTTGTTGGTTTCTTCTGGCGACGAATTGGAGATTCCGTTCTGAGTCTGAGAGGAACCCGACCCCAGGCCGTAAAGGCGTCCGCAGTACTTTGCGTCGTCGATGTTGTCCTCGAAGAACAACTGCAAACAAAAAAAATATATATTATAAAGAGAAAACGCATCCTAAATATATTTATTCAAATTTTAAATTACCCTTTATTTCAAGTATTACATCTGTTTTTATTTTTTAATGTACCTTTAATTATTTTTACAAATTAAAGAATAAATGAATGAGAAATAAATTCTATATATAATCGAGGTCATTAAAATGGTATTCATTTAAGATACTTTAACTATTAAAATAATTTACTACACTAACATTTCTAAAATGATTTTTTAACTACTTTTTGAAATTAATTTCACAGACCAATACAAAAAAATATATATATACACAATCTAAAAAATATACCAGTAAATAAAGATGTGTTCAAATGCAACTTACAATAAATATTTAGTTGTAGTTAATTAACAGGCAGTTGTACAACAGTTAAAAAAAAATAAAATTTTTTAGTAATTTTAGATAAAATTAAAAAAAGCAAGTGAAACAGGTAAATAAAGTTTATTTAAATTAAGATATTTAACATTTGTTTAGATTTATATTTACTGTCCCAAATGTGTGACTTGTTTTTCACTTATTTAAATTGTTTCATTGTTAAATTCCACAATGAAAAGGTAATTAATTTTTTTTTAAATGCTGAGAGACAAAAATAATCAAAATGCTACTTACAAAATATTTGTTTTTATAATTAAATGATGAAAATTAAAGCAAAGTAAAATAAATTAATATGCTATTAATATAAAAATAAATATAAAATAAAAAATTTATATAAAAAATAAAAAGCACCTGAACATTTCAGTTAATTTTTATATAATTCACTCTTTGTATATTTTAATTAAGTTATTCACTAATTATTTATTATTAATTATTCTTCTTTATCCTAATACGTTGTCTGATAACGGGGTTTTCTTACTTTTTACGATTGGAACTCCGGTGTTCCTAATAAAGTGGCAGGCAGGTTTCCATGCAGTAAAACCCGTTGTATCATCGTGGGGGAAACTTATAATAAACTTAATAAATGTGTATTAAGTTTTATGTAACAGCTCATTAGAAGGAGTTTTATAAAAGGTTGATATGTTCGTTACTCGTCACCTCTTTCATCTTGAAGAAAGCCATTCCGGTCAGCAACGAGTCCGAGCCGGCCTGGTGCTGCCTCCCGATCCTTTTCAGTTCCAGCTGGTCCGCGACTTCCTGAAGTCCACCCTGAAACACACAGCGGGGTTTTTTTCCACCCATCAAACAAAAAATTTAATTTATTTAGGAAATATTATATTATTGAATATTATATATACACTATTATTATTATTATTATTATTATTATTAGTCTTTTTAAGAAACTCTTCCAAAAACTTTGAGAACATGTGAGGGGACAAAAATATACACAACAGATTACCAAAAACACCCAACTTTAGATTCACACAAATTTAATAACAAATTTTACAACAAAGTGAGACATACAAGGACACAAATAAATAAACAAACGGAAGGTGGGGAGGGCGGTATGGGAACGTCACAGCAAGAAGGTCCTGGGCTCGATTCCCGGGCTCGGGTGTTTCTATGTTGGGTTTGCATGTTCTCTCCCGTGCTCGTGTGGGTTTCTTCCGGGTAATCCGGTTTCCTCCCACAGTCCACAGACATGCACGTTAAGCTAACTGGACGTTCCAAATCGCCCCACCACGCAAGTGTGAATGGGTGGTGCGTGTGTCGGCCCTGCATCGGTCTGGCGAGCTGTTCAGGGTGTCAGCTGAGTCACTGTACTAACCCTAATAGTAAGATCAAGCGGTTCGACAAATGAGTGACGATGCTGCGTTATCATATCTCAAGAGAACAAGATACACATTATTTTATGTACAGCGTGTAATAGAACGTTATTCACGTCTTCAAGAGATCATGGGAACATTTTTAAACGCGGGTTCTTGGAGAAACTCCAGAAAGCGCGACGTCGCTCTGTACCTTCAGGTTTTTGCAGCTCTTCATCAGATATTTCACATCATAGATGGCAGGAAAGAAGAGGTTCAGGATCTGAAAGAATTCGTGCTCCTCTTCCGGTAGACGAGCGTCCGTCAGGAGCTTCACCAAGTAGCCGAAGTCGTATCCGCTGCCCCGCAACACGCCAGAAAGGATTAATGAACCATTCTTAAACACCACACAGCACAGAATGCAGATATACACCATAACATCGACTGTAAAAATAACATGGATGGTTTAACTTTTCGAAAGAGCCGAAGCCACCGGTCTGGAGCCCCTGCTGGCTGGTTGTGGTATGATGCAGTGTAGCTCCACCCATTTACAACAGGTATGAACAAAAGAGTGAGTTTTTGATGTCAGTTTGCTCACAGTTTCAAGTACAAGTTCTAATTTGAACCGTAATTCGAGTGTATTTAAGAAGGCGGGCCACACTGTGGCCTTATCCAGAAGATGCTAATTAACTTCACCACAGAATTTACTGCCATTTCCCGACTGCTACCTCGCCACATAGCTACAACTCAAGTCAATGCAACTAAATTTTAAAAGGGGGCGGAGTTAGACCTCATCCAGCTCCTCCTATTTGGGTGGAGCCAAAAATCCATAGTATGGAGTGTGAGTGTGTGTTTCAGGCTAATGTGTGCTGGGTTAAAGTTAACAGATGAGTTTGTAGGAGGAGTCTGAGATCCATCTTGTGCTCTAGCTCCACCCCCAGGGTCTGAATACAACCTCTTATAGCGAGTTTGATTAGAAAAGACGTTTGACTGGTTTCTTACCTATGAAAGGAGAGCCACCGTACGTTTTCACACAGCACCAACCCTGAGGTCATGAGGAGCTCCGCGAAGTACAGAGTATCAATCCCTTCTTCCTCGTGCTTCTTAAACTGAAGGCCCGAATTCTGCAGGAGGTCTATAGAGTCCTGGGAGTACATATCCTCTCTGTAAAAGGGGCAGGCCAGCAGAGAAACGACTGTCAAGACATTTAAAAAAAATAAACCAAAAGAGAGAGTGACTAAAGACTCCTGGAGACGTTATCAGAGACGCCTCGGAACACTCGCCATCACCTGATCACGGCGTACATAACCTACGTTAAATTGAATTTAAAGTTGAACTGCCAGGTCCGGGTCCCCGGTGGATATTTTCCGTCTTCATTCATGAAGGTCAGACCGAGTTGAATGATTTTCAGCAGGTCCACGTTGCAGCGCAGGAGCTGGTACTGATAGTCGACAGTGCTACGAAATTCCCCGATGGGCCGAACCACCACGCCGGGGAACTCTGTGTCCTTAAAAAACAAAACAAACACCATCATGTCAAGACTGTGTAAGATTACACACAAGGTCTGGGAGATGTGCAGCAGGTTACATTTCATTTAGAAACATTCTGTCTTTCAGCACAAAAGAATCTGAAACCAATGATACGGACATCATCCCGCTGATCTGATTGGTCAAAGCCCTTATGTTTAGTATAACCGCACAGGGACGTCACCTAACATTCCTATACGTAAACATTTTCTACAATAGGATTAGCAATAAATAAATAAACAAGATGCAGCACAAATAACGGACACCTTTTCAGGAATAAAAAAAAAAGTAGGTTCTGGTTCAAATCTCTGATGTCTAATGCTTGCAGGTTCTCCCTGTGCTTGCATGGGTTTTCTCCTACAGTAGGCTAACTGCATGTGAATGGATGTGTGTTGGCCCTGAAACTGCCTGGTGAGCTGGGCAGGGTGTACCCCATCTCTGCCCCGCGCCGGCTGAGATAGGCTCCAGCGTTCCCACAACACTAGAAGGATTAGCAGCTTTTGGCCACAATTCTAACTCAAGTACCATCCCGAGATTGTGAGGTGGATAAATATTCATTATCCCGAGATAGCAAACCGATCTCATCATGGTTCCCGTGCAGTACATTCCAAACATTGATAACATCACTCTGTGTGACATTCGGTCATTACAGCAAGAGTTCGCGATACAGGAAATCATTCTGGACACTCAGTGTACGGATTTTCCAACAGTTCTGTCCCTGGAGATAAACGAGTACATGATGAAGGATTTCATTCACCGTAGACTATAATAGAAATAAACGTCTGGTAGATACCAAGACATCTCGAATCGCAAGCTTCGTACTAAACAATACGACACCACAGGCACGGGTTACGCCGCAGAAGAGGAATAAATGTACATACATCCTACACATGCATACCATGGCGATGTAGTTGAAATTCTGAATGATCTGGCGGATTTTCCTCATCTCCTCGTCCACGTTGCTGGCCCAGACCTCGCAGATGATCTGACTCGTATCTGGCAGTGCGGCTGGCATCTTGTTTCAGGACGAAGAGCAAAACAGGAGCTTCACAGAGATGACAGACAGGCAGCAGGTAAAAAGGGAGAACTCTGGAATCATGAAAACTGGAATTAGACAAGATCACACAAACATTAGTGCAGTACTGAATGTCCAGAAGGAGGATGAGAAGGAGGAGAAGAATGAGAAGAAAAAGGAGAAGAAAAAGGAGGAGAAGGAGAAGAAAAAGCAGAATGAGAAGGGGAAAAGGAGAAGGAGAAGAAGCAGAAGGATGAAGCTCCTGAGGCTTCTGACCCCAGACAAGCCCTTATAGTTAAAGTTAGTTAATAAATACACATCCTCACTAACATTCCTTCTAAATAACTCTCTCAGGTTTTGTACATTTCAAACATATTTAATAAAATAAATATCAAAATAAAAGCCTAGGGATGGAACAATGGCTCGCGCTCGGCCCTGCTTTCAGTTCCCCGGTTGAATCCCAATTTAACTCTACAGACAAAGTGAACTACATAGTACACACGAGCTTTTACTACACACCCGGTACAGATAAAGTGCACTTAAAGAAAAACCAAGAAGCCATTTGGGATCCAGCCTTATTCACGAATAGCCGAAGCTAACGCTAACCAGCACGCTAACTCAACTCGTTCACCCAAAGCTAACCAGCTAGCTAGCTCGCTAAATACATTTAATGACTTTTACACCAAATTAGTATGATATTTAAAAAATTTCTGGTTAAAAAATAAACGAACGGTCGGTTAGTCAGTTAGTTACCTGGCAGGAGTCCTGCTGTGGTGATGCTCAATAAAACCTCAGCAGTGTCTCTGCTGCAATAAAAGCTCAGAGCTGACTTCCGGAAGAGGAGGATTGTGGGTTAAAAAAAAAAAAAAGAAAGAAATAGGAAAGGAAAAAGTCCCATTAACACAAACAGTGGATAAGAGTAAAGATAGTCCTGAAAGAGAGCGAACTAAATAATATTAGTTTTAATATTTAAATAATTATATAAAAATTACAAATAATCGTATATGTAATGGATAGTAAATTGCAGTAAAATGTTTGATATTTCATTGGTTTGTGTTTCTTAGCCAGCTAATAATATAAAAATATTTATTCATTATAAAATATTCATCCATTCTTTCATTTTCTTAAGCGCTTAATCCTAATGAGGCTGGAGCCCATCTCGGTGGACTCTGGGCGAGGGCGGGGTACACCCTGGACAGCTCGCCAGGCCATCGCAGGGCAACACACACAACCCTTCACTCTCACAGCTAGGGGTGATTTGGAACAGCCAGTTAGCCTACTGTGCATGTTTTTAGACTGTGGGAGGAAACTGGAGTACCCGGAGAAAACCCACACAAGCACGGGGAGAACATGCAAACTCCACACAGAAACACCCCGAACTGGTAAACGAACCCAGGACCCTCTTGCTGAGAGGCTGACGTGCTAACCACTACGCCACTGTGTCGCCTAATTATAAAATATATTGTTCAAAATTATTGCACTCGTTGCTAATGAGAGAAAAAAACTGAATAAAATTTATATTTAAAATGTAAACAATAAAACAATAAGCATTATTTTATATACATGCTATATTAACTTTCATGAGCAAGCACAGCAAAAGGAACAGCAACACTAATTGTGCTTTCCTGCCTGACTCGATTTATGCGGTGGCGCATGCGTGGCTCGGTTATAGAAGGGTGAGCTGTTGAGAAAACTACTTTGGTTGGGCTCGGTAAACCTCCCGGAATTCCATGGGCAACTTGATTTATGTGGTAGAACACGTGTATTAGTTTCTAGAGTTCTCGCGATCGTCACCACCACCTTCCATGCAGGAATAACAGGCTTGGAGAGATAAACCAAACGGGTACAAGCAGACTATATAGACTTGGATTAACTGCCCCTCACAGCACTCCACTTCTCTATGAGCACTTCTAGTAATAAAAATACTTAAAACTTACTTGTGCTTCTGTGTAGTATGTACTGAAACTCTGATTAAGTGTAAAAACAAACCTTTAAAAAGTGCAATTTACTTATGTTTCCATGTACTGAATACTAAAAATCTCATTTTATTTTGCTTTTCTTTATTTCCTTATGGAGTAGATACTAAAAAACTAAAAAGTTCAAAGAGGCACTTTCACACAGCTCTTAAGTGTTACTGGCATTTGTGAGCAGAACTGACCTGCGTCTGGCATGATTATTTTTTTATTTTATTCTTTTGCTTATGGTCCTGTTTGGTATATATTTATATATACATAGACATTTAGTTTTAGTCTAAGGGCTGGTGGATATTGCCGAATTGATCTGTCCCCTCAACGTTCCGCCTATTCAGAGACATCAACAGTGCCCAAGGTGAATAACTATTAATTATCCACCTTGCAAACTTGGGATAACGCTGGAATGGCGGACAAAAACTCAAAATCTGTCATAGGAACTGATTTGGAAACCCTAGGAGTGCAACAAAACGTTGTATCAGAAAATACCTAGAAATCTACACAGCATGTCCTTCGTATCTGTTTCCCCTCAAAGTAAAAGAAAAAAAATGGGGGGAAAACACTTTTATCAAACTTTGAATAAATACATGAATATGTGTCCCACTTAAAAATGTAGCATAGCATAGCATCATCTTCCGCTTATCTGGGGCCGGGTCGCGGAGGCAGCAGTCTAAGCAGGGATGCCCAGACTTCCCTCACCCCAGACACTCCCTCCAGCCCTTCTGGGGGGACCCCAAGGCGTTCCCATGCCAGCCAAGAGACATAGCCTAGGGAGGCGTCCAGGCCACCTCAGCTGACTCCTCTCGTTGGGGAGGAGCAGCGGCTCTGCTCTGAGCTCCTCCCGAGTGACTGAGCTAATCTCTAAGGGAGCACCGAGCCACCCTGCGGAGGAAACTCATTTCGGCCGCTTGTATCCGCGATCTTATCCTTTCGGTCCATAGGTGAGAGTAGGAGCGTAGATTGACAGGTAAATCGAGAGCTTCGCCTTTCGAATCAACTCCCTCTTTACCACGACGGTCTGGTACATCGACCGCATAACTGCGGATGCTGCACCAATCCACCTGTCAATCTCACGCTTCATCTTTCCCTCACTCGTGAACAAGACCCCAAGATACTTGAACTCCTCCACATGAGGCAGGACCTCTCCACCCACCCGGAGAAGACACGCCACCCTTTTCTGGTCAGGAACCATGGCCACGGATTTGGAGGTGCTGATTCTCATCCCAGTCGCTACACACTCGGCTGCAAACTGCTCCAGCACACGCTGAAGGCCCTGGTTTGATGAAGCCAACAGGACAACATCATCCGCAAAAAGCAGGCATGAAATCAGTTAGTCACCGAGATCACATGACATTAGCAAAACATTTAGTGTGAAAGTTAACTGATGCTCGACCTGCACGTGAATTAATTTTATGTCTTGTGCTTCTGCCACACAGTTGGCCGAGTAGTCAACTGCATAAATGAGCAGGAGTACTGTATGTTCCTCTGGGTTTCATTATAATACACTTCACTCTTCTGTGAAATGGTCTCAGCTAGATTTTGGGGTCATGGCTTTGGGGATTCAGCTACAAGAGTACTAATGAGATTAGGTACTGAAAAATGACAGCTTGTATTATATGTGGAGAATAGATCGTAGTGATTGGCACGTCCGCATCATAGCAAGGTCTTGGGTTCGAATCCTAGGCTTGGCAACGACCTTTCTGTGTGGAATTCTGGATTCAAATCCCAGGATCGGGTGTGTCTGCGTTGAGTTTGCATGTTTCCCCTGTGCTTGCTTGGGTTTCCTCGGAGTACTCCAGTTTCCTCCCACAGTCCAAAGACAAGCATATTAGGTTGAGTGTCTGTTCCAAAGTGCCCCTAAGGTGTGCATGTGAGTGTGAATGGTTGGCGTGTGTTAACCCTGTGATGGATTGGTGAGATGTTCAGGGTGTACCCCACCATCACCTCCCTCAACCATAGAAGTGTCCTGGTACATGAATGAAAGAATCTACAGTACACGAAACAACAAAATCAATAAAAAGTAAGAAAGACTTCGGAGACATTGGGCAAAGAACCTTTTTTTATATTTGTTGTGAAACTACAAAACATGTTCTTTTGCTGGTGACATATTTACAATTTTTTTCATTGACAGTACAGTGTCGATGGGAAAAATTCACAGCTTTCATAGAAGTCTCACAAGGAAAGGAAAGAAAAAAAAAAAAAAAAAAGAGCACACCCAAATCAAAAAAGTGCAATAAATACATGCTGCGTTTTTCAGAATCGTCTCGCCTTTTAATAGAAAGACCCGGTTCGTATTCCTAGTCATTACTGGAATAAAAATCAAAGGACATCGAATGCATCAAAAACAGGAATCCTACAGTATCCCTACATCAATAATAATAAATCATTGGTGACTACCAGCATCAGTGGCTGGCGGTCTCTCGCGCTTAAAAAAAAAACAAAAAGGAGAGGAAACTCAGTTCTACACGTTTTTAAATTTGACTGATTACAGTGATGAGGGTGGTAGCTAAGCGCGTCATGTCAGAGACTCGGATTTTAACTTCCTGTTACGCAGAAAAGTAATGACAACGATGAGATCTGTAGTGTTTCCATGTAGCGATTCACATTCGGTTACACACAGTGCATGCTGTTAAAAACTAAACCGTTGTTTTTTTTCATACATTCAGATTCCAGTCTTCAACCAAAACATATGACTGTTTAAAAAAAAAAGAAAGAAAAAAAAACAACCTCTTTGTACCCCAGCCATCCATGAGCCACCCAGCCTCAGTGCACCAGAGGTCCAATTACAAACAACGTCGAATGATGCAGAAGGGAACTTTTAACGGAGTGAAGGAGTATTCAGGAAGTGTTCTGTCTCGAGATGAAATGACGAGAGCTCATGCAATGATCGGATATTTGGCTATATGTAAAGCTTTGTATGTTGATGACACGATCTCAAGGTGCAAAGCGATGAAAGAATATTTAAGTTCTGAGTAGAACCCGACCAATAAATCAGCGTGAGAAAATTATCAGCCATTAGAAGCTAATTGAAGATAAATTTGTATCAATGTTAATAAATAAATGTTGATTAAAGATGAAACCAGGAGATGGAAGATTCGATTTGATCATGTTATAAGTGTTGTAGATGTGCAGTTTGTCCACAAGAGGGTGCAGTGCTATGAAAGCCACAAATCACAATCTTCAGCTGATCCAAGCAGAGTCCAGCAGCGAGGCCATTCTATTTATATATGTTTTAATTTATTTTATACACAATGCACACACACTCCTTAAGTATTCAGTAATATTAATGCTCTACAGCTTACTTGTATCTCAGTTATAAAATATTTTTTTATAACCTCACTGTTATTTATGAAGAATATAATAAATAATATATTTTGTTGCACTTTTGTTTAAAATACTATTTACAGCAACAAGTTAATTTTTAAACTGCATGATGTCACCTCTCTGTGGTCTCTTAAATAACTACTAATAAAAAAAGAATCATTACGTATTAATTTCATCACACTTTTAAATTCTCAGATATGGAAAGTGGTATCGGTCGGGCTCTAGTATCGCTTCACATTTGGATTGTGGCACACTGTTCAATGCTAAATCTAAACCTTCCAACTCTGAGTGCATGGCGGGTAGAGCAATCAATCATTGTACTTCATCATCATCATTATCATCGTGTTTTTTTTTTAAAGGTGTACCGAATTCACCTTTGCTGCTGATTCATTACTTCACTAGGAGACGTTTCAGTGGTTTCAATGATGACACGTCGTACTGTCACTTTAAAATATAAAAATAAACTATAATAAAAATCTTGTACTTTTTGTTTGCTTTCCTTTTGTTCCTGGGTAGTTTACACTATAACTCTGAATGAGTTGTAAAAGACGGCGCAGTGGAGCGTGTGCATGACTCTGTTCTCTGTGAGATCGGAACCTTCGGTGGGACAGTTTTAGATGAAAAGAGACTGAGGCTGTGAGGCATCATAGATGTGATGTGGCCTTAAAACTGTTTGAAAAAAAAAAACAAAAAAAAAAAACAACAACAACAAAAAAATAGTCACTGGAACAGACTATTCCTCCTGGATTCTATTTCAAGGTCAAAGCGAGAGTGCATCAGACCTTCCTCTTCTTGTTTGTGTTTTTATTAGATTTTTTTTTTTGTGCTTGATAATTACAGCATGCCGTGATCGATTGCTTTCTTCACTCTGTTTATTATTATTAGCTATTAAAGTGCATGAACTAGCCAAATTCTACCTGAGAGGCTGTGGGCTGACTAAGTGCAGTTTAAATACGAATGCTGGGATTATGGAAGCTGCGTTGTGTGTTGTGCCTTATGGACCAAAAAAAAAAAAAGAAAAGAAAATTTATACTTTCATACTAAAAACAAAAAAAAAAAAACTGCTCAAAACCAGCAGGTATTGAAGCTGATCATGAGCTAGAGCTATCACTGAGCTACCTTAACATTAAAACCAATTCTGCCTACCGTTAGTCTGTAGTTTAGATTTAACTATTTTATTTTGTTTCTTGTAAATAGTGTTAAATGCTTAAAAAAAAATCCCAAGTCTTTATCTTGTTTTAAGCGCATGCTTAAAAGGAAACACTTCCCTGCTCATAGCGAGACGTCACTGGTGCATAAGCTTCGTGGTTGTTTTTTTTTTTTGTTTTTTTTTTTAGGCTAATTTAACACATACCAGCATACACATACGCAGTGACTTCCAAAACCTTGAGTTACCTCAAACATAAAAGTACCTTAAGGACCTGGATTCAAATAACCGAGTTACAGCAGGCCGACTCTTTTTCTCCTTCTTCTCTCTCTCTATTCGTCTCAGTTAAAAACAATATACTGGTGTTTTGGAATGATCGACTATCACAAAAACATAATTATGGATACCAACACATAATTAGTACTAAAAGAAAAATATTGCTAGAGAACAAAAAGGGAAAAAATGTGGTTGTTGGTACAAAAAAAGAAAGAAAGAAAGAATCTACAGATTTTCATACTGTGAGCTAAAAACCCAGTGTTTTTTTTTTTAGGACAAGTTCCTACTCATCATACACTTAATTGTCTGCAACACTAATTCTTTATTCTTCATAATACCACCAGAGGTTTAGGTTCTTCTTCAGTGAAACAGCAGTTTAAGACTCTTTGCTCGCGGTCTACACGTCATCAGCTGGAAGGTCAGGAACGTTTATCCTTACTCGCGTAAAGAAGGCCATCTTCTCTCTACACACAGAGAGAGAGAGGGAGAGAGAGAGAGAGCAAAATAGTGTTAACACTGAGATATACTCTCACCCTCCACCTGAACACCTGCTCATTTGTAATTTTCTCCAATCAGCCAATCGTCAGTTCTGGTTTGGACCGCAGTTTGGACCTGATCCCATTTTCTCCTTGTCATTCATCCATCTCATGGTTTCATCACTCTGACATGCGTTTCAGCTCAGAACGTTTGTAAAGAGTAGTGATTACCTCTGCCAGGAGGTTATGCTTTCACCTCTGTTTGTTTGTCAGCAAAATAACTCAACAAGTTATGTACAGATTTAAAAAATTTAGAGTAGGGTGTGATACAAGTTTAAACCTCATAGCTTGCTTAAAAATATCCAACCAAATGCTTCCTCTGCTTGTGACCCTACTGTACACAAACCCACTGTCAAAACACGTGTGGAGAGGAGCGTGGCTTTGGCAGGGCGTCTGAGGGGAAGTTTTACCTGAAGACATGAAGAGATACCACTTCCAAATTTTGCTGGCTTTACTTTTGGAGGTGATCTGTGTATGAGATCACGTTTAAAAAAAATTCACGAAATCGACAATAACAACAACAAAAAAAAGCCTATTCTTTAACATGGGACGGAATATTCATCAGGCGCCCACTAGGGGGAGACATTTCATTATAACTAAGTCAAGTGATGATAATCCATTGGAGCCTGGCGGAGGTACCTTACGCTCTCTGACAGCCCCTCTAGTCCGAGTAAAGGCTTGGTTCTGTCTCTTCAGTCATCTCCACCTGCAGAACTGATCTTTTATTTTTATTTATTTTTATGCAAAGTGATTGTTTCTGGAACAATAGAAATAGCACTGCTCCGCCTCCTGCTGCTGTAACCTGATTGGCTGATCAGAGAACTACATGAATGAGCAGGAATACACTATCCAAAAACATAAGCATAAGTTTACAATTAAAGAAGTGCCCTGTAATTATTGAATTAGGCAAAATAAGATGATGCTGACTTCCCTCCTGGTTTAATGCATGTAATCAGCGTGTAAGTGTCACCTGAAGGACTGGACTTCGGGACCTTCTTTGCGGCTCTGCCCTCGGATTTTGTGCACCTCCTTAGCTGCCGCTCGCATCATCTTCTCCACTTTCTGCTCCTGCAGCTGTTCCTCCTGAGTCTAATGAAGAGGGAAAAAAACCCAACAACAATGGAGGTGTGAGGTTTGGTTTTTCGGCAAACGGAAGGAGGAAGATTCAGTAGGTTTGAGTAACAAACTTGAAATCAGACCCTATATTCAACTAATCTATGCACAGGTTCCTATAGGGTCTGAGTGCTAAATATTAAGAGGCATATCAGGAAGGGATAACCGGGATAGTTCTGGGTTTCTTGTACTGGAACAGAGTGTGATGTCATTCCCAGCTCTGACTTTCAAGATAAATAAAAGGCAGCATTAGTTACTAGTAAATTTGGTGAAGGTAAAAAGACTGGGGGAAAAAAAAGATAATCACCTCTCCATTTTTCACTGTCTAAAATTTTTAGTTAAGTCACTGCAGTGGGATTGTGTGAAGACCTGGCAACCCAGAACAGCACAGAAAGCCTTGCTACAACACCGAAGTTCAATTTGTATTTTTTTTTTAAATTATAATACTTCCATGATATCAGATTTTAATGTTTTATTTTTTCTAAGAGTATCAAGTGTGAATTTCTCTTATAGTTCTTTAACTAACCGCGTTATTATTTAAAGTGTCAGGATTAAAACTCTTTGCTTGGGTGGGTATTGCTTTACTTTATTACTGAATCCCATTAGGACCAGATGATGAAGATAATTATGTTTTATTACTAACAATAAATTCAGACCCGGAGAAATCTCGAGTCCTGGGAAAAAAATCTTAATTACCTGGCCTATTAATAGAATGTAATATTAAAGAACATTGTGCATAAATGATTTATAATAACCCCTGCTTTGATCATGTGACCTGCCCAGGACAGATAAAGGTGAGAGACCTGTTTCTCGGCCTGCGTGAGCAGCAGTCGGAAGCGCTCGTCCTCTTGCACCCATGCGGGAAGGCTGCGCTGGCCCTGCTGCCTCGCGCTCTCCATCTGCTCCTTCAGCTGCCGTAGCACTCGCAGTTCTTCATTGAGTCGGCTGTGGCGTGTCCGAGTCGCCTGCAGCTCCAGCTCCAGGTCCAGAGGAGTGCGCATCACGCCGTCCAAACCTTTCATCTGCATCGGAGGCTGGAGAAGGGGAAGGAGGGAGACAGGGACAGAATGAAAGAGAAAAGAAGAGTGGGGAAATGGAGAGGTGGAGAAAAAGACAGGGAGAGATGGAGACAGGGTGAAAGAGAGAAAAAGAGAGGGAGAAGGGGAGAGAGAGAAAAAGTCAGAAAAACAGACAGAGTCACAGAGAGACAGACAGAAAAAGAGACAGAGAGAAAGAAAGACATACAGGAGAGCAAGAGAGAGAGAAAATCACACAAAAAGACAGACAGAAAAAGAGAGAAACAGAGAAGGAGAGTGAGAAAAAGACACAGATAGAGAGAAAGGGAGAGACAGACAGAAGAGGAAGAGAAAGAGAGAGAGAGAGAAGAGATAGAGACAGAGAAAGAGGAGGACAGGAGAGGAAGAGAAAAAGAGAGAAAGAGAATCAGAGACAGAAAAAGAGAGACAGAGAGAGAAAGAGACAAGAATGAGAGAAAGAGAGAGACAGACAGGAGAGAAAGAGAGAGACAGGAGATAGAGAGAAAAAGAGGGAGACAGACAGGAAAGAGAGAGAGAGACAGAAAAAAAGATAGACAGGAGAGAGAAAGAGCCAGACAGGAGAGAGAGACACAGACAGACAGGAGAGAGACACACAGACAGACAGAGAGACACACAGATACAGATAGAGAGAGAGATAGAGAGAGAGAGAGAGAGAGAGAGAGAGAGAAAGAGAGAGAGAGAGAGAGAGAGAGAGAGAGAGA